>JAUTZA010187599.1:0-10166 GCA_032273845.1 Panulirus longipes | reverse complement strand
AGAGGATTTTGTGGATCCAACATTTAAAGCAAGCTGTTCTTCAAGTGAACCACATTTGCTGAGTCAAGGAGATCCTAATTATCTCGTACGCGATTTAAATTTGTCTAAGAAGCAAGCCGAACATTTGGGTTCCAGGTTAAAGGGCTGGAATCATCGCCAGAATTAAACTAAAGTTTGTTTTTATCGTGATCGCCATGTTGTTTTCAAAGAATTTTTCTCTCTTGAAGATTGTCTGTTATTTTGCAATGATGTTCGTTCTGTTATGGAGGCACTTGGCCACGGATATAACACAGATGAGTGGCACTTGTCTATTGACTCATCAAATGTAAGGTTGAAAGCGGTTCTACTCCACAAGGGAAAAAAGTTCCCCTCCGTTCCCCTGGCTCACGCAGCTAACATGAAGGAATCGTATGATAACATGAAGCTTCTTTTGGAAAAAATAAGTATGGGGTCTATAAATGGAATGTATGTGGTGACCTAAAGGTTGTGGCACTTTTACTCGGAATGCAACTTGAGTACACGAAGTTCTGTTGTTTCCTCTGTGAGTGGGACAGCCGGGACAAGAATAAATAATCGTTATGTAAAGAAAGTGTGGCCAAATGAAACATCACTGACTCCGTGAAAGAAGAATGTCATCAGTCCTCCTCTCGTTGATCCTGAGAAAATCTATCTGCCTCCTTTGCACATTAAGCTCGGGTTGACGATGAACTTCGTCAAAGGTATGGATGAAACTGGCAATGGATTCACATATTCGAGGAATGAATTCCCCAGAATCAGTGATGCAAAATTCAAGGAGGGTATTTTTGTAGGACCACAGATCAAGGAACTGCTTCGAGATGAAAAGTTCGATGAAGAGCTAAATGGAGTTGAAAAAAATTGCATGGCTGTCATTTAAGAGAGTTTGCAAAAATTGTATGGAATCACGAATCAGAAAACTACCTCCCCGGAAAATCTTGGGGCAGTCAGTGATGAGCACAGAGAAAGATTTCACAAGAAAGTTTTGGACATGGAAAAGCGGTACCAAGGTAAGTGGAGCCCCTCTATGTTGGCATATTCCTTCTGGACACTAGAGAGGGACGTTCTGGAGGCCAAACATAGCCGAAAATAGTACACTTCTACATTTTAGAGGTAAGTTCTTTAAGTGTGATACCAGCCTTATTTATAAATGAGTAATATACACTTATTGTAAGATTTAATTGTTCTGTCGCTTAAAAACCATGCCTTACAGAAAAATTCTAAAAATAGACTCGAATTCAGCTTGACCAGTGTTATTTTGACGCTGGCGGAAATGTGGTGTGCCATCCACACGATCGCTCTGATAACATTTTCGACCTAAAGTCATTTCCTAGGTTCCGTTCATAGGTCGACTCTTAAAATAAACCCCTTCCCATCTTTATCCTTTAGCATCTTCCAGGATTAAACTTAACTAGCCCTCTGTCTGACTACTCCAGCCTCTTGTCTAAGATCCTCTTCGTATTTTGCAATCCGTGTTTCCTTGCCCCTTTTTTTCGTCGATCATATTCATTGGTTAACTTACTTTGTTTTCGGAAATCTACCTTGAAGCTCGTGCTTTATGGGAACGGTCTTACACACTTTCAAGAGCTTTAGATGGTTTCGTATCGTGCATCTACACTTACATTACGAACAGAGGCGGCCCCCATCGCTGAGTCTTGACGGTATCCCATTTGTCACCCCTCCCTCTAACATATATTTTCTCTTCTCTCCCAGATATATAGCAGTGACTCCGTTTCAGTAGCTCTCCTCTGGCCTCAGCTTAGGTATTTATCTCCATCATCAATCTTTTATGAAGAACAATCAATGGTTCTTCAAGTAGTGTAAAGCTGCACAACCTACCGCCCTATCTCTTTGGTATAGGATTTCTTTTTTCTTTTATACTACAGTCTTAACTGAAAGAGGTGAGCAGTCATAGAGACGAAGAAGTGAGGGAAAGCAGAATATGTGGGGCAAGGGGGTCTTAGGAAAGGTTGGAGATGTGCAGATCATATTTTTGTAGTGAAAATGACTATGGAAAAGTATCTAGCAAAAGGTAAGAAGCTGTATGAAGCTTCCATGGATCTGGAGAAAGCATATGATAGAGTTGAGTTGGATGCTGTACGAGATACGTCAGGGTTGTATGGGGAAGGGGAATAACTGTTGGATGGTGTGAGAGTTTTCTATAGAGTAGCAAATGCATGTGTAAGAGTGGATGGAGAGTAGAGCGAAAGTTTTGATATACTGTGGGTGTGGGGATGGGAGCTATCTTAGTTAAGTCTGGTGGTATGGAAGGGGGGATAAGGAAGAGAGCAGTATAAGGTAAAAGAGTCACTAGGTCACTTATGAGAATAAAGAAGATTAAAAGTGTAAGTATGGAAGTGAAGAAAGGATTAAGGGACAGCATAGTCCTCCCAATCTTGACCTATGCAGCTGAAACAAGAGTATAGGCTATGGAAATGAGCTATTTAATAGGAGTGTGTAGTGTCGCTGGACAGAATGAAGAAAGAAATACGGGATGTATGAGATGGTATGGCAGGGAATGCAAAGGGAATATTTTTTGGGGTGGTATAGGGAGTGAAATGTATTACTTTGAGGTGTCTTGGGCATGTGGAAAGAATGCAAGATGGGGAGTTTACACGGAGAGTGTTTTATTGTACATTTCAAGGGGTTGGTGTGAGCAGACCACCTGTGACATGAGGAAATAGAATGGAAGAGTACTGGAGGGAGAGAAATGGTGGAAGAATGCATGGAATAGTGTAAGTGAGGGAGGCATGTAAGGACAGGGATAAGTGGGGACTCTTTTGCCATGGTCACCCCTTGATGGGAGTTCCTGGAGGGAATGGGTGTCAGAGATCTAGAAAGATAGAAAGACTGGCATGATTTTGTGTAGTTTTTGCAACCTTAAATGTCAAGGAGTGTCTTGGTAACCAGTTCTGGCTCTTAATTCCTCCAACCTATATATTGTAATTTCACGCAAATTCTTATATGTACATTTAAATAGGTCCTAAAGTAGGTCTTGGCATAGATCCTAAGGTCAGTTTGTCCTTAAATTAGGTACTATGTTAGGTTACTAGGTTAAGTCCTAATATTAGGCAGAGTTCTAGGTTAGGTCCTCAGGTTCTATCTCAGTTTTGGGCAAGTCCAGTGTTATGTACTGAGGTCAAGTGTTAGGCTATAACCTGAACATAGTCCTAAGTTAAGTACTACATTAGGCTCTTATATTTGGTCCTAGCTTAGGTTAAATTTCATGAAAAAAACTAACACAGGACCTGACCTAAGCACTAACCTTGGAACCTAACCAAACCTGAAACATAATGCCTTAAACTAGGAACTAATCTATGACCTAAGAAACTAACCTTGAATGTAATCTAAACATGCATCACATGATCTCAGGCCCTATTATTTCCAAGGCCTGAGATATTATGTACCAGTACCAAAGACACTCAAAAAAACAGTACGACAAAAAGCAGAAGTATTCTATTACAAGCCAAAATGTACCAGAGTAACAGTATATACCAATCAAATTGCCATAGTTGCTTTCGAATGAGCTGATATGACAATGATATAAAAAAAAGATTTGTAGCCATTAAATAAAAAAATAAATATTCATCCTTCTTTCACCAAATTGGTCTCCTAAATACCAACATACCTTATATTTTCATTTTCTGTTTCTGATGAATTGAAAGAACATAATAGAATAATGGAACAATCAGAAACAAATGATGAAGGCCTTAATTTACCCAAGAAGTGGTAGTTAATTCACTGGCTCAAATGGCATGAACTTGGAGTCTGATATGAAGCTTCAGGGTTATCCAACTGGTTATGGAAGAATGTCAAAGACCTCTAGTAACAATTACTGACATAGTGTAATTCTCATTTTGTGTAATCTTCCTTGACATTGTTGAATGTAAGTTTTATCTGCTGCTCCTCCTGTTCCCTTTTGAACTTTGAAAAATAAAACTGACTTATTTGCACAAAATATCAATGTTACAAGCATTGCACACTATGTTTTGAAACTGCTTGTTGCCAATTAGTAACATGTGTTCCACAATTACATCGACGAGTGGTACGATCTTTGATATAAATCCATTTTCCTATCGAATCATCCATACATATGGGGCTGATGCCATCCTTATTCGTTTGTACAAATACATAGATTACTATATAAAATGTTTATAACAGGGTCTAATTCTGATAAAATCATTTACCTTTACAACACGCAATCGTCAAAATCAAATGAATACCGAGCTATTTTACAAAACTTCAGCACAAATCCAAATGGTTTCAGTATTTACCTTTATTCTACTAGCTAATCTTCGATTCAATGATCCTATTATCATAAATCTGATAGATATGGAGATAACCCATATCTCTCGTCCATGCCGAACCTGCGAGTGATACTGAACGAATGGCACAATCAGCTGATTTTAGTAAACAAAGGTCACGACATCTTTCAAAAGTCATCTACAATTACAAAACATTAGTAAAATGAAAATCAAGCCTTTTCTTAATAAATTCTAAGACCTGATTTTAATTCGAAGTCTATCTAAAAAGAAAGATGAGAAATTAAAAGTTTTACCAGACAATAATCTAAATTTACCGCGTTAAGATGACTTGTGATTAACCAATCACAAGACAGATCAGATGTTTCCTAACGTGTGATTGGTCAAGCGTTTACCCTCTTGCCCAATCGCTGATGATCATGTGTTACGTCAGTCAGTGGAAGTGGGTTGTAACTATGGACGACCTTCTGACAGGAGGTAAATTGACTTTAAATTGATTCTGTTTCCGTTTTGAAGTAAGGGACAAGTTCATTGCTTAGAAATCATTCAATACCTTTTGATATCGTAGGTGATGAGTGACTATTGTAACTATGGCTAGTGGTATGAATAAGGATAAGAGACGAATGCTGTGAAGTGTGAACGTTTTGGATTAAGAGTCTGTCAGTTTATTTCTTTGCCGAAAGCTCGACAATACAAGCAATAACAGATTTGGTCTCCACTATATGAAATTCTATGATATAAGAATAATCAATCGATTCGTCGAGATTTTAATGTTTAGAATTCTGACCGTCACGGTTAAAGTAAGAAATTCACTTAGAGGTTACTATGTTTGTACACTATTTGGCATAACAGGGTGGTAACAGCTTAATATTAGACACATGTATTTGGTACAGAAGAGTTGTAATTACATGCCTCATTGATTTAGATATTATCTGAATCACAGAGCCTTGGGCAACTAGTGATATTATGGACACGAATATATTCAGGAAACACAGAAAGGGAGTTGGGTGTTTAGCCTAAATTAAGCCAAATCTGAATACCCTGCTAGATGATGAGCTACTGAATACAAATGACACTGAAAATCCATGTGTGTTGGTCTCCACAACCAAAAAGACCATGGTAGTTGGTATTTGCGATCATACTACCACAGTCTCAAAAGACAGTGAACGGAATATGCACTGATTACACAGGCCTGCAACAAGGTGCAATCTGTGGTATTGTTAAGGATTATAATCTTAGTTCCATTTATTGGGAGATACTCCAAGCTGAAGCGGAAGGTCTTCCCTTTTTGGAACATACTCAAGACCGTTTTTTTAACACGTCATGGAGCCTACAAGAGATGAGACTATCATGGAATTAGCCCTGTCTTCCAATCCATTACTGAATGACATTGTTACTGTTAGAGAGCCATTTAGTGACCATAATTTAATTACATTTGACATTATCTGTTTCGTGGAAGTTAAGGACTGGATATAGAACTACTATGACAACAAAAAGGTGGACTGTATTGACATGAGAAGGTATCTGGGTCAAGTTGAATGGAAGTGTCTGATGAATGGCCTCAAAGTTCTGAGAAAGTTTGAAGTGTTCCAAGATGTAGTTGAAGAAGCAGTTCGCAGGTTTAGACCAAGAAGACTAGAAAAGCAAAGTATGGAAAACCTCCATGGCTCAACAGAAAGGCAAAAAAAGCTCAGAGAAAGAAGTACTATTTATGGAAGATATAGACAATCCAGAGAGCTTGAACAATATGTACAGTATGAAACATAACAGAGCAGTTTAGAAAGCTTGGAGGAGTTTGAGTAAACGTTGCTGGAAATATCAAGAAGTATACTAAATTTTTTTCTGGTGTTAAAATTCTAAGTCAAGGGTGAAAAAATGTGTTGGTCCCCTGATTAACAATACTGGATGTGTAATAACTGCTGATTTAAAGACTGCTTCACTTTTAGATAAATGATTTAGCTCAATATTCACATAAGAAATTCTACAAGACCCCCCACCCCAAGACCTTGTTGAGTTTTTATTGGATCATGAGAAGAAAATGTCTAATTTAGACATCACTGAGTTGGTGCTTAGGAAGCTTAGTTAGATGTCAGATCTGGCAAGGCTCCTGCATTAGATGGTTTATACTCTTCACTTCTCAAGGAAATTGCATATAAGATCAGATTTCCCTTCAGTGATATTTTTCTGGCAAATCTAAGGGAGAATGCATTCCACTTGGAATAGAATGCCAATGTATTTCCATTATTCACAAAATTACTGACCTGTACGTTTAACAACCATAGCTATTAATTTAATAGAGGCTATTGTGAAAGATGCTTTTATGCAACACTTGCCAACTTTCAGCTTGTCAAATGTAGTCAACATGGATTCATAAGTGGTCGTTCTTCCCTTCCCGAACTTACTTCAAAGGAGTCACCAAGTACCTTGACGAGGGTCATACTGTTGACATATTGTATCTTGACTTTATTAATGCCTTTCATAAAGCCCCCACAATGGATTTTTCAGGAAAGTGAAACCTATGGCATCTCTAGCAAATTTGCAGACTGGACTTAGGAATGGCTGAAGGACATAAACAGAGAGTGGTTATCAATAGAGTGTCACCAAATCGGTCTCTTGTAAATAGAGGTTTACCCCATGACTCTGTGCTGGGGCTGATGTTATTTATTATATACATTATATAACCATGAGGAAAATGAAACATGATAAGTTCCCAAGTGCACTTTCATATACAAGATCACACACATCACTGTGACCTCTTGTGTCTCTATATGTATATTAATAACACTGACATTGGTGTAATCAATTCTCTGTCCAGGTTTGCAGATGATAAGTTTTTTAGAAGAATGGACTCAGTAGGTGATGCTGTCTGCTTACAAGAAGACCTGAGAACCATGTTGACTGGTCCATTGAGTGGCAAATGTTATTCAACGCAAACTGATGTGTTGTACTGCATGTGGCACACAGCCCACAATAACCTTGGTGACAGCCTCATAGAGTCAGTGTCTGAGAAGAAAGATCATATTTTGATCGTCCATCAGCCCTTGAAATTGAAGCAATATGCATGTTCCTCTAAGAGAGCTAACCAAGTCATGGGTATGATCAAAAAGGCCTTTGTCTGCAAAGGAAAATGTCATGCTACAGTTGAACAAGTCCTTGGTGAGACCTCACTTGGACTATTTTATACAAACATGGAGGCCGTACTACAAAAAGATAATAAACTTTAGATGGTGCAAAGGAGATGCCTGAGCTCTGAACCATGGAGTATGATCAGAGGTTCAAAAGGCTGACTCTGACAACAGTGAAGACTAGATGTCTTTGAGCTCACTATATAGAAGTATTTAGAATTCTAAGGTGTCACGTAAAAGCTGACCCAGAAATATTCATAATGAGAGAAACTGTGGCAAGAGGACATCCATATAAATTGTTCAGACATCATGCACATTTAGATGTTAGGAAGTATTTTTTCAGTGTTATTGACTATTGGATGACCTTCCCCATGCAGCAGTAATATCTGATAGTATAAATGCCTTCAAAGGTCACCTCGACAGGTACCTAAGATATAGAGAGGGGGTTTACATGATCCATGTGGCTTCTAGCCCCATTGCCTTTTGCTCCAAGATGTCGCCATGTTGTACAAGAAGTGGAGTTCTCAAGTAAATTTAGTGAGTGATTGCTTTTTCAGTGATGTGGTGATTATATTTCACTTAAAAAAATTACATTAGGTACATTATAGTTGCTACAACTATTCACTTTAAAGAATGATGGCAAAAGCCTAGGTGATGATCCATTTTAGGGGTAAAACAGACATAACATGTGATTATAGAAGAAATACATATTACAGGTTGCCAGTCAAACATCCGGCAATTGTTATTCCAGTTCCATCAGTTTTCCGGCATGAATCTCGATGTGGTCTGTATCTGCATGTGAGCACAGTTAAAAATTTCTGGGTTTCAAAGCTTTGAAGGATGCTGTTGTTCCAATAAGTGATGAAGATGATTATCCTGACAACCCACCTGCTACCTTATTTAACTTTTTCTGCTGTGTACAGTACTAATTGTAAATTCATCAGAACTGTGCTGTAAGTCCAGCATGTTACCAATAGAATAATGTATCATTTTACTGTACACAAACCATTTTATTTTGTTGTTCAACGTTAACAGTTCATTTGCTCTTCATTTAGTGTTTAATTTTCCTTCTTTAAAGTACTATAGTCATTTTCTGTTACAATATATACAACATATATAGAGTTAGGAAGCAATCAATCAGTTTTCCAGAAAAATTGAAAATTCGGCAGCCATGAGGTCCAAAGGTTGCCAGATTTTTGATTGGCAACCTGTATTGAATTTCGTATACGTACTTAATAGAAGTGATTTAGAACAGGGGAACTTATTTGGTGGATTCAATGTTATGCTACAATAATAGATACCTTGATGGGGGGGGGCAAAGATTTTGATGGTTTGGGAAAACGTGGGATAGGAGTAAGGGAAACTCCTCTGGAATCAACAGAACCTATAAAAACTTCACATAACCTCGCCTAGAAATCTAAACTTGTGATACGTATTTGAGAGAGGGTGAGACTGTGTTCTATAACTTTTTCAATGATCTATTTAACTTTAATAGTTGATATTTGCATACATACACACATTCAGGTGGATGATGGAACAGGATGACTGAGGACATGGTTAATGCAGACAGCATACGTAAATTAAAGAGTTTGTATGGTAGTAGAGAATGTTCAAGAAATGGGACCCCAGAATGCAAAACTCCCTCCCTGTAAAGTATGAATTGGTACTCAAAATTTTTTTTTCTCTTGTGTCCAGTCATGGACAAAAGACCACATTAAGGCCAGCCTTGATTTGAATAATAGAGAGGTTAATGAAAGGGAAAAAACAAGGGACAAGAGGAAGTATATACAAATCTTGAAGGAAGTTAAAAACCTGTCTTTAAATGTGCCAGGTCATAGTTATTCTGAAAGACATGAGAGGGTGGAGAGTTATAAAGCTACGAGGTGTAGGAAGAGCAACAGTTATGAAAACGGCCCACCCTTGAGTTGCCATGGGGCACACATTAATCATGTGACACAGTAGCTTGCTGAGTATTGCGTGGTCTAGCTATTGATGGCCGGACACTAGCAGTTGGGTAATGGGAGCAAAACCAAAGTAATATTTGTAAAAGAGGGAAAGTGAACCAACATTGAAGCATAGGGCAAGCTGGTTAAGTTTCTTAGTTAACCTGGGAGAGTATATAAATCGAACTGCTTTCAAAAAAAAACTCTGTCAAGTAAGGATGCAGAGCTAGAGCCACCTCATATATGAGAGCAATACTCCATACAAGGATGGATCAGTTCTTTATATAAACAGAGCAACTGTTCATAAGAAAAGCAATTTCTACATCTAAACAGAACTCCCAGTGTCTTGGAGGCTGACTTAGCTGTTTCCTAAAGTGGAATTTCCAAGATAGAGTGGATGTTACAGATATACAAAGTATGTTCTTTGAGCCAAGAGATGGAATTCAATATTACATTCCAGTCTTTCAGATCGCCAGTATGGATTTTGCAGTGCTAGGTCTACTGTTGATGTTTTATGTGATTCGCCTCTATTCCTCTCTCTCTCTCTCTCTCTCTCTCTCTCTCTCTCTCTCTCTCTCTAGGATTTTAGTGAAACTTTTGTCATACCCTTGACAACTTGAAAGCTTTTGACAGGATGTGGCATAAGTCTTTGCTTGCTGAACTCTCTTCTTTAGTTTCACTGCTTCTTTTTGTTTGCAGATGTATAGATTCCTCTCTGATGGTTCCATTTTTCTTTGCGGATACATAGATTCCTCTCTGATGGTTCTATTTTTGTTTGCAGATGCATAGATTCCTCTCTGATGGTTCCATAGCATATATAT
>JAUTZA010187598.1:0-14654 GCA_032273845.1 Panulirus longipes | reverse complement strand
AAATTTAGTCTAAACACTGCAGATCTTCAGCATCTCCTGGCTTGGAACATCAACCTAGGATATGGGTGGCATTCCACATTCGGGTCACGATGTTAAGCCGCTGTAAGTGGTTCCTAGTAACTCTGATACCCTAGATATCGACGATCCTTAGTTGTTTAGCACATGACGATATCTTAGGGTATCTTTCTTTCATGAACAAAGTGTCTCATCTACTGACAGCACCTACAGCATCTGCAAAACTCTTCTGGGAAAGTTGGCCACAGAACGTTTTGAGACATATGTATACCCCCAGGCCACCTGCATGTTATTTATCATGTCTTATTGACATTGAAGTAGGGACGTTTTGTGGATATGAATGGTGTGACGAGATTGAGTTCCTTTGTTGCTGAGCAATCAGAATCTACAACACTTCTTTTGGATAGTTTGCCGATTTGACTCGGTCTAGCACTCTGTCCATCGTATTTACTAATGCTCAGCGTATGACGTCTGCACTAGTCATAACTTTTGGACATGGAGGCGACGAACCGAATGGCTGAAATAACACGAGAGTCCAGTTGTTTGGACCGGGTACCAAAGGCAGAGTCAGAAAATTTCAGAGAGAAAATCCTGTCATGTGAGGCTAAAAACTACTCGGACACGAGCTCGCTTTGTGGGAAACGAGCACTGCCCGAGTAAAGAAGAGTTGGCCTACACTGCAATGGGCCGTGCCATATTGTGTGCCTGCGGTTACAAGGGAACGCAGGACTGGAAATAAGGAGTGAACGCAATCATTCCAGAAGGTAAGTCCGTGAATAGATTCAGGATCCTACCCAACAGCGGTGTATTGATGATAGTCTGGGAGTTATCAGCCATAGGTTCGCTGGAAGATGCAAAAGCAGATAAGAAAGCAAGTCGGACGATCTGGAAGGTTGTGCGGATACCATGAAATCCTTCGTGAGACGATGTTGCATACAGAGGAGTGCAAGACCTTCCCGAAAGTTGACTTATCTTTTCTAATTTTTTACCCTATTCTTTCTGTCTCTTAAAAGTAAAGGAAAGAAAATCCCCGAGGAGGTAAGTTACTCTCGGAACAATATGACATCTACTAAGGATGTCAAGAGTTAATTACGTCGAGATAGTCTTTGTTTTTCTCCAGAACTGTGAGAGTGGTTCTTGACCCTAAGAAAGCGCCACGCTAGACACTCGTTAAGTCATATTTAGTTTCTGGTTGCAGTTTTTTGAGTTGTAGGTGAGAACTTCACGTTCAGCTGATGTGAAAGTTCCAAGATCCTTCCCTGCATATTAACTGGGTTGAGGTCTTTTAATGGGTAAGAGCGTCTAGAAACCTTATTTTGAACTCGTTAACAAGCTTTTTACCATCATCATGGTGTGCAAGTGAACGACGAGATATTAAAGAGAGTCATATCGTTGAATGCCTTCAAACGAAATGAGTTCATATTCGTCAAAAAGCTTCCTATTCATCATTGCTATGATAGATTCTCGCTACATGGGCAGCCTTAAAGGACACATATACAATCAGCTTCAGCAGGGTGGCAACCTCTAAAATGACTAATTTGACAGCGTCCCTTCCTGCAACACGGCAGGGTGTTCCCAATATTAGTTGGTGTTATGCCTCTGTCTTTTTTCTTCAGCCTACAATAAGAAAGGGGCAAGAAAGAGCGATGTGATCGGTTCCTGGATCGTACCGGTGATACTGTGTTTGACAAACCTATTTATCTCGTTCAAGTGAGTCTTGGCTAATGGGTCAGCTGTGTCACTGTGTGATTCCTGCATGTGAGGGTATCCACAAAAATCCAGTGTCTAAACAACGCTCGCGTACCATTGCTGGGAAGGACAATATTCTTTGTACTACAAGATGGCTAGGTTTAGAGGATGAGAGAGCCTGAAGGGCAGATTGTGAATCACATATGACTGACTATACCATTCAGTCCTCATTGACAGAGAAGACTAACTGCATCCAGGATACCATATAGTTCACACAAAGTAGAGCTGGAGCGGTCAGGAAGTCTGCGGCCGACCCAGCCACCCTCTGGCGGGTCCACATCAGGTGAGAACACCGCACTCCCGGCTCTTCCTTCAGGCTGAAGGGAGCCGTCGGTGTATAGGACATGTGATGAAGAGGCTGTTGAGGACACTGTTGCGATGGTCTCCAGAGCCAACTGCTTCTGTAGGAGGGGATGGTCCGCCTCCGAGGTGGGAGTGTAGCAGACTACTGGAGTGGGATTCATCCAAGGAGGAGGACCATGAAGAACCTATGCCTGTGGAACATTGATATTTAGTCTCTGAAGAATGGAACATACAGTCTAAATGAGTGTGCGACCGCCAGGCTGAATTTGAGGTATGGGTGAGTGAGGTTCCAGGGAAGTCTTGATAACATACATATGATATTTAATTGACATATTGATATCTCGCAGCGAATTTTGATGAATGATTCTTATAATCGATTTGCAGAAAACCGAGGCAAAGAGAAAGTAAAACAGGACTTATTTTTTAAGAATAGAAAGTTGCTCAAGTTTTGTGTTTTGTGTAACATACCATATCGCTGTAATTCAAGGGAAAGTGGTAAATGTTATGCATTTTAGGTTGGCCTAGATTGTAGTAAGAGGAGAAGATAGACAAATTCATGCGTGGATTGAACATGTTTCGGGTAAAGCAATTCATCATATTTTACACAACACACACACTCACGTAAGAGCCCACCACACTTTAAAGTCCGATCTGTGCCAGTAATGGCACACCTGAGAACGGCCTGTCATTGACAAGAGCCCGGAAATCGCAATTATAGCAAGTACAGAACAAGTCTTTATCAGTGCAATGTTCCTGTGAACATGTGTGTGCTGCATTGTATCCATTTTTCTCTTGCTCGGCTGTTGGAATAAGATTCTATGCAAAGTAAAAGGAAAGTTTCTTCTTGGTCTATGCCATCTGTACACACAGTTGATGTGCCTTCTTCTTGAAACTTTCTCTCTTCCATTGCTTTCTCATTGGTGAATCGGTCAGTAGGGTAGGCCAGCGGTTCCTCTTGTTTGCCCGAGTACCTTTCCCTGGGGCCAGCTTTTGGTAACGGTCTTAGTGCTCGGAGCAGTGCTGTGATCTTCCTTCGGCAGGTTTCCTGAAGCAGATGGTGTCGTATCACTCTCGACCTCCCGAGCTCGCTGTGCGACTCCTGCTTTGGAGATCGATGCAGCTTTGACTGATGCATCATGAACGTCTGGTCGCGAATGGATGGCAGAATTTTGTTAAGTATTTGTACGTATTTTACAGAGGTGAAGTTACCGTGTGTCCCTGTCAAATCCCCAAGACCTCCCCCCAGACCACGACCAGCCGTGAAATGACAAGCTGCGTCGTCCACTCCTGCGGACTTCCCGAATGTTTTGCTTCTCATACTTCGCATTTCTGGGATGCCAACACACACGATGCAGAGCAGCAGATGTCGAGGAATTCTCTGTCGTCTGTCCAAATTACACTTACAAAAGTGTTCATCATAGATATCCTGGGTGTATTGCCTTGCAAGTTTCAGTTTCCCTATTTGCAGGACTTGATTGTTCTTTCCCGAGTAGGAATTGAACACTATAATCCTGCTTCATTCATGTGTTACGCCTCGTTCTTTCAGGGTGACACGGTAACTGAAGTTCTTGCGTATTGTCGACAGCTGAAGTGTGCGGTGGGCCCCATCGCAGCTTCTGTTAGTCTCCGGTCGTCTTGTGCAGTTGCAGTACGTGGTACGACCACCTCTTGGTCGAGTAGCAAGGGTGCCTTCCCCATCCCACCTCTTCGCTGTCCTAATTGTAATACCTTTTACCCTGGCAATGGCATACCTGCGTCCCTTACCGATGATGGCTGGCCTGGCGCTGATTATCTCGGGGCGATCAGCACGTCCCGTGGGAGTGTGTGCCCCTCTGCTGGAGTTTCGTTCTAGGCTGCTCCATCCTGCAACTAGTTTTACGTAGACACTTAACCATTATGCGTCACTATAGAGTGTGCTGAATATTTTGTGAAACCTTGATTGTATATACTACAAAATACGTTATGATGGAATATCTACAATGTTGCATTATAGAAGTGTGATGATGAGGCTAAAGTGAATATTATGTGAATATGGGCAGCATAATGCTGGTCTAATATGTGTATGATTAAATGGAAATGTGTATTGAAGCGGTGTTTCGTCCATACCAACTCCTTCCCAACCCTCAAAGTGTCTACTTGCAATTTTCAAACTGCCTCAACAGCTCGGAAATCCTCCCAACCCTCACCCACACCCACGCACTCTTTCAAACCAGGGTTCAGGAAGGTAGCGATTCGTAAGTTTCATTTGGGACATAACTCGCTATAGACTGTTGAATATTTTGCGAAACGTTGATTGTATATTCAGGCGTTGTGGGGCGTCGAGCGAGGTTCCGTGACGAGGAGCTGCTTGATAGGTGATGTAGGAAGGTGTCGAGCTTAGTAAGAAGGTCCTCTTTGCAGCTGAAGGTGGCTCTTGGGGGCGTTGGCGAGTGGAGTACTTTCATATTGGGTTGCGCCGTCGGGTGGGAGAGTTGAGCAGGCAGCAGGGCTTTAGAGGCTGAGATTGGAGACGGCGAGGGACTGTCTTGCATGGATCTGGTAGGGCCGATCAGCCATGGCAGCAAGGTTGGACAACGGTGTGGCTGGTGGAACGGTGACCAGCGCCGTCTGGATGTGCCGAGGTAACCGCAGAGTGTCTGGAAGACGAGGGCCGTCGGGAGCTTGCCACAGCCTCTTAGTATGGCTGAGAAGCTGAGATGGTGGTCCTATGACCCATACCAGAGCTCGCGAGGAGCTGATCCCTCTGTAGATTCCTGGCAGCATCGGCCACCTGCAGGAGGTGTGGCTTTTACTGTCTGATATTTGATTGAGGATGACGGTCCGAACGTCCTCCAGGGTGTCTGTTGGTAGCGCCGAGATCACTTTGGGCGTATTTGCTCGGGTCGTCGGTGAACTGATCAGCAGTGAAAATAGACTTCGCCTGTGCAAACCACAGGTCCCGTGATTGCAGGTTGTAAAGAGGGAGTTTACCCTGTAGCGCCATTACTGGAAGCGATCGGTGCGAGTTCGGGTTCTTGCTGGAAGGAGGTAGAATTACGGCGCGGTAGGCTGAGCCTGACAGTGAGACGGGGGGGAAGGTGTGGGATGTCGGTGGCCGGGTGGTGGGAAAAGAACTCTGACAGCGGGAGTTAAGGGAGGTGACAGTAGCAGTGTAAAGACGTGTCCGGAAACCTCTCCTTCGACTGCAGGGGTCACCAGTTTAGCGGGAGTGCCGGTAGGGTTGTTGAAACGATATAAACGAGAGAGAGGCACAGAAACGCGTTAAACAATAACAGAAGTGCTTTATTGGGTAGGCTATACATGGTAAGGTAGCAGAGGACAATGAGCTATTGGAGGTGCAGGTTTATGGTGTGCTGGCGAAGAGTCCAGGCCACAAGGAGGACTTCCACCGACGAAGAAAACACCACGTGGTCTGTTTGAGTCAGCGTCCTGGTAGAAGACGTTAGGGCGCTATTAGAGTGAGCTTGTGTGTGTCTAGGCACCGGTTACAGCTTGACTGACTAGCTGCTGTGATACCCGGGCGGTGAGGTCAGGTCTGTGAGGGTTAGCTATCCCCAAAGGGAATTAGAGACGTCGAAGCCAAATGTTGCAAGCATCTGACCTACCTCCATCCTGGTGGACTTGAGGTAAAGTCCGTAAGAGCGGCGCTTTTCATGGAAAGGGACAGCGGCAGATTTTGGTCTGCTACCGCCGACATCGATTGGAGGTGTCAGAGACTGATTGATACTGTAGGTGCAGATGTGTAGAATGGCCCCTGCTACCCAGTGAAGGCGTCGTCATTAAGGTGCCAATTGTAGGGCGACCGTGGGGGCGCTACAGATGGAACCCGAGTCGTCACAGGTGGTGGCTATGTTAAAGCTATTCAAGTGCGGGCTTCAGCGCTGCCTACCCCTGCACGGGCTTCCAGGGGTAGACCCAACATGTCCGGCCTTTGCGAGTGTTGTCATCGTCCCGCTACGTTGGGGGCACAGCAGAGGCGTGTCCCCGTACTCACGGGGTAGGAATAAAAGACATGACATCACGCCCTATGTAGCTGGAAGGTTAAGACAAAGGAGTTATTGAGGTGTTGGTGGAGCCACACATAACCTCTGAGGGGTCCTTTATGAAGCCGGACTTGATGGCATCAAAGAATGCTTAGACTTGTGTACTTAATAGTCACTCGGGTCTCCGCAGACACATTCGCACTATCGGCTTCACATAACGCCAAGTGCAGATACTACCATACCCCGGAAGTCCTTCGTGGTGCACGGGAGCTATCCGGTAGAGACTCCGTGCGGTTCTCGTCCATTACTCTTAGTTGGCTCGCCGAGGGGCAAGGAGTCAGGAGAGAGTGCGCCATTAAAGCCCTGACCTGGACTTATTCCCTGTACAGAGTGTGGTCGTGATGCCATCTGGGGTGATCTTGGTGCCATCCCCTACGGTCTGCCAGGGCCAACGGAGGGCCGACGGGTGAAGGGAGCGCGTCGGGCGCCTCGCCGGTGCCGCCGTCAGGTACCGTTCCCCAGAGGCTTGCTGGGCCACTTAACACCTGGAGTGGGCTGGTCGGGTGGCCTGCCGCAGCTACGGTGTGTCTATACTCGCTCTTCGCTTGAACCTTGCACTCCCTGTTTATACAGACAGCTTCGTTGATTGTTACTACTAACCCCAATTTCATTTTCGAGTTCTTTAAGTTAAAATTTTTTTATTTCATACACCCTCCTCCTGCCGCGGAGGGAATCGGCGAGGCTTTGTATCAAAAAACACCACCTAATTTCCCAACTATTTTTCTGTTATTGATTTCCAAAAGCAGCGCCCCCAGCGATGGGATAAACGCAGTGAGGATCGTGTCCCGACACCAGAGTGAACGGGAGTACAATGAACAAATGTGTGGTTTTCTGGTTCATCAGTCTTGTCTTGCATTGCGAGTCCAGTAAGTGAAGTAGCCCAGCGAAACTGGACCCCTAACACGCAGGGAAAAGGGCCTGCCAGCAATCGATATTCCCAAAGTATTCCTCGATGGACCTCCATTGAATTTCCCCACAACAGCAAGGGTACTGCAGGATCTACAACTTCACCCTATCCTCTCCCCACCAGGCCGTCTCCTTCCGATCTCAAACCATCACCACCACAAACATCCACTCTCCCTCCACCCGACCTCACTCCCCCAAACTAGGGCCTTCACCCTAACCAATCCCCGCGCTCTCCATTCCATTCGAGGGAGTCGCCATTCGTGTCAAGAGTGCACATACATACGCAGTGGCAACACTAACTCTTCCAAGCAGTTAGAATTCACAAACATCACGGCCCTGTAATAGTATGCACTACTGCACTCGCCCCAGCACACAGACGCTCCCCCTAAACCTTCAGCGTGTTTCCGACCACTATACCGGTCACTCTAATAGCCGATCCGAACGCCAAACAAAACAAAAAAAAACTTCTGGCACAGCTCTTAAAACTACCCCGGAACTCAGTTATGCACACGTTTCACTCGGAAACTGCCACACTTCTTGAGACCTGACTTTCCTACCTTCTTACACAGAGGCCAAGGCAGACCTGACTTTGTGTTCCCAAGCAGGCACGGCGCGTTCTTACACCACCACTTCTCCCCGTGCCCATTCTCTGGGTCTGACCACATACCCGTTATCTTCTTCATCTCTTCAAACCTAGTCCTCATTAAAACACAACCGAAATTTTATTTCGAACAAGCTTAGCAGGACTCGTACATACATCATCTCGATAACAAGAATCTGACATTCGATTACAGTAGTAAACAGAGAAATGCACACAGCTATAGAACACATCCACTCATCAATAGCACAAGCAGCGAATGCTGCTCATTACCTCAAACAAAACGAAGAGACTTCTAGCATGAAACAGACTCCAACAAAACACACTGAGATTACGCCAAGTACATTGGGATCTCGCTATCCTCCGTAACCCACATCCTGAACAGCGTCGAAGACGACCATGGCAGACACCGGGAAAAACTGGAGACATATTAACAGACTAAAAGGGAATTCCCGACCCTGTACTAGCTCACTGACAGAAAACGAAAAACCCGTTACTGACTCAGAAGAGGTAACCAGATTGTTCAAAGAACACTGAGATCTAGTCTTTAACCCCCACCCGGTCAGTCAGACGCCGGAGATTCGGGAGATTTTGGCCTGGAATCAGCATAACCCACACCACACAAGACCCTAAGTGACAATTACCCTTGACCATCCCCATAACGGATGCCGAGGTCAAAGCTTTGGAAAGCAACATGCTTAAAAAAGGATCCGGGCGATTCAGGCATCGGTCGCGATATGTATAGAAACCAACGTGATTCGACAACCATTACCCACATATACAAGGCCTCTGTAGCCTCCGGCTATTTTCCAGTATTCTTTAAAGAGGCCATAACAATTCTTATTCCCAGACATTGTAAAAACCGCAGAAATCCCCGCAATTACAGGCCCTGAAACTTACTTGAGTTTCTAGTGAAAGCGTTCGAGAGATTGATCAACAAAAGACTTCGATCATACCTGGAAGACTCACACTCTCACCTCCAAACAGTTTGGCTTTCGACTACACCGCACGACACAAACCACTTAACCTATTGACCAATTGCATACACATCAATAACCAAATAGGATGCATAACTTCCCTGATCACCAGAGGCGTGGAACACGCATTCGACACATTGTGGCACGAGGAGCCTAAGATACAAAATCTTTGCTCACATTAGCCTTTCATGGCCCATACAAAAACTTCACTGTAGCTTCCTGCACAACAGGAAGAAGATCAGATACCACATCCACTTTCCTCGTTTCTGCTAAATGCCGGCTTGCCTCAGGGCTTTATACCCTCACTAACACTGTACATTATGTACAGAAATGACGAGCCTAACCCAGTACACTGTGACTCCCTAACGCTGCTGTACGCCGAGGATGTGACAGGACTGGTGCAGGGCAGAATTTTTGACCTGTACCGTAGAGCCCAAGCCGAGATTTTGATCACGCTTGTCCCAGTGACAGCCCAACTGGCGCATCAGAGGTACGCTTCTACAACACATCAACTGGAAGGCCGCCCAAGCACGACGCGCCCTAGTCGGAATCTATCGATTTTGTTGTGCAAACACCAAAGCCAAACTGCACTTACATAAGGCCCGTAATCCGTCCACTTCTGTCCCGTGCCATTAGCGGCACGTCATTCGCAGCCAAAGCCATTTTACAGCTACAGCGGGTCCGGAACCAGTCACTGCACTTGATGTATAACACCGTGTGGCAAGATTTCAAGATAGCGAAACCCTTGCACCAGCGCGCAGAGTTGCGCCTGTAAATACTCGTATTTATCTAAGCACACTCGGGGGTAGACAAAGAAACCGCCTACGAGCCTACTATGTCTTGTTTACCGATTTCCTTTAGGCAAGAGACCGAAGAAACACGAGCCTCTTTCTCACAAGTGACGATCCTCTCCCAAATTCAGTATATGTAGCTGGAATGTAGCCAGCGCCCACACTAACCTTTCCCCAGTGCACCACACACACTCACCTGATCTACTCTACTAATTCGTAAAGAAAACGAAAAAAAGAAAAAGAATCCCTTCAGGCCCCTGGCCCTCCACTTCCACGTGCCCTGTCCTCTCCTCGGCCAAATTCACACACAACCCATGCAAGTTGGGTCAAGCCCTGGCTCTTTCCCTTCCACTAAAATTCTTTTCCTCCCAACTGATTTCCCTCCCTGGCTTTCCTTCTTTCTGCCCATCCATGAAATGTTTTTTTTTTCTACTATATTTTCGAGTTCGATAGGGTACCTGTTGGAGTCGTCTATCCCTTGGTTCGACAATTGATTGATTTGTGCCAGTAACACCGGCAAATTTATCGTGCACCCCATGTTCATCCTGTGAGCAGCAGCGCAAAAGGATTACAGGGGTCTCAAATGGTCTTAACCCCAGTGGGTTAATATTAAATGCATTGCATAGTTACATTGTTTTATGTGTTAAGTTCTGCCTACTAGATGCAAAAAAGTGGATACAAACTTAAAATTTCAGGTATCTTGTTATTAACAATAAGGTTTTGTGACATTTCTTGCAGGGTTTGTTTAGATCTATCCCTAAACGGCTCTATTTTTTCACATTCTAAGACATAGTGTTCGAGTCTGTGTCCAAATCTTTGACCACAAACTTTACAATTCACACGATTAACATCTCCAGATAGGCCAAAGCGCCAATGATACCCATAGCCTAGCCTTAGTCTAACAGTTACATCCTGTAATCTGCTGATCTATTTACTTAATCTATGAGATGTGTATTCAACCGTCTGTGACCAAGGTTCTCCCACAACTCGTTCACGTTGTTGAATAGTATTCTTTTGACATCTTGCATCACATCCGACCCACGTATTGCTTATATGTGCCCACAAGGTCTCGGTGGGGTGCTCTAGATGGCCAGTAGAGGAGTGTGATCACAGGATGTGTCACAGACCAGACTTTAACACATATTTTATGTGGACAGGGCTTTAGTCTTGGAGCATGGGGAAAGTTCTCACCCTCTGGTATCAGAAGCGCCCTCCACGGTTGGCAGCATCGCATCTTTCAACATCTCAAGGTTTGCCTGTGCCGTGAGACTTGACTTGACTTGTGGCGGAAGTGAAGATGGAGGTTCTTCAGTCTTGGCGTTGATTGGAGGGTCGGGCATGGGGGATGGAAGTGTTTGGGAGGGTTTTGGGGGGAGTGGGGATGGGTGGTTGTCTGAGAAGGAGAGTAGTAGGAAATGGGAAGTATAAGGGTTGATTCACACTAACGGTCCGGTCGCGCTCCGCTCTCGGTCCGGTCCAATATTGTCTCATTAATTTCAGTGGATTCATTCACGCTGGCGCTCTCGCTCCACTATCGCTCCGCTCCCGCTCCGGTCACGATCCATTCAAAAGATATTTTGACCGGAGCGAGAGCGGAGCGTTGCTTGACCGTTACTGTCAGTGTGAATACCCGCCACGGTCGGTCTCGCTACGCTCCGCGCCAGTCTTGATTCCACAGCCATAGAAGTGATTGCTGCCTGTCGCCCGAGTGTGGGGAAAAGATGGATCGCCAAAAGAAAACATTGCATTGGGATTACGAGAAAGGTAGGTTAATGATTTAAAAGATTTGTTTTATTTATTTATTATAGATATATGAAAATGAATGCAGCTATACCTAAGCGCTAACTAAACTAGATAAATTTACAAAATTAATTCCTGTTTGTTTCAGATGAAGTGTTAATAGAATTAGTGAAAACAAAAACTGAACTGTATGACCTGACCTCGCCACTCTACAGTGACAACGTGGTGAAAAGAAGAAGCTGGGTGGAAATAGGTAGCCATCTGGGTTACGAAGGTAAGGCATTCAATAATCTAAAATAGCCTAGCTGTTGTGTCCTGCGGGAATGTATTTCCTAGCCTTACTCAACAAAAATCTTATACATTTTTGTTTATCTATTTATATTTTATCATTCTGCCAAGACACTGAGCCAGCTGGAGAGCTGAAATAATCTTTTAGTGTTTCCCTGACAGCAAAAGCCTCCCTTGTAGCATTTCCCCCTCTTCCTCTCATTGGACGTACTGTATTTGGTGATGGTATGCCAACAGTATCTGATAATGTAACATCATGATGTATTAAATTGTGAAGTATGCATGTTGTTGTAATGATGGCATTAGCATTAGAAGGCTTAGCTTTAAGTTTCCTTAAATATATTCTAAATGTCTGCACTAAAATACCAAAGGTACACTCAACTACCTTCCTGGCTCTAGATAATCTATAGTTAAAAATCCTTTTCTCTACGTCATGTTCAGTCTGCGGTCCTGGGTAGGGTCTCATCAAATTTCTCTTCAAAGGGAAACCTTCATCACCCACTATAACATAAGGTGCAAGCACATCAGTGTTATTAAGTGCAACATCTTCTGGTACATTCAAGCGTTCCTCCTCTAGATATTTGCAAAATTTGGAGTTTGCAAAAATTCCACTGTCACTATTTTTACCATATGATCCTATGTCAACCAATATGAAACGGTAGTTTGCGTCAACCAAAGCTAAAAGAACAACAGAAAATGTCTTTTTATAGTTGAAATATAGGGAGCCACTATTTGCTGGTGCCTCAATCACCACATGTTTACCATCCAGAGCACCAATGCAGTTTGGGAAGCTCCACTGAGTCCAGAATTCATTTGCAATTCGCTTCCAGTCTTCTTTACTTGGAGATGGAATAGCCTCGCTCATAAGGTTCTTCATTATTGCATGACAGACTTCTAGTACAATATCCTGAGTGGTTGAATGGCCCAGACGATAGCTGAAAGCTATTGTTTTGTAGGAGTCCCCTGTGGCCAAAAACCTGAAATGACACAACAGGAAAATAATAATAATTAGTTTTCTACTTATTTTCAGGATCTGAATGTAAGGATCGCTGGGAATCCCTACGATCACAGTATCGTAAACGGGCAAACAAGAAAACAAAAAGTGGGCAGGCTGCTGTTAATAACCAGAAATGGAAATATGAAGACCAAATGTCCTTTTTGTCTGCATTCATGAAGGACAGAACCAGGATTACATCTGTGCAACAAGTGGGAAATGAATCAGAAGATTCAGATAACGCAGAACACGTTGGCACAAAAGAACAATGCAGTGGACAGGATGGTGAAAAAGACGACGAGGATGCTGCCGCTAGACGAATTCCACCCCCTTACCAAGAATGCCCTACACGTAAAAGAAAAAACAATCAGGAAAATAACAGTGCATCTGCTACTCTTATGAAATATTTAATAGAAAAAAAGAAGGAAGAACGTGCCCCTGAAACAATAGATACTTTCTTTTCACTGATGGCAGCTACTGTAAAGAAATTCAGTCCAGCTGATCAACATTTCATTAAAACAAGAGTGTTTTCGTTAGTCAGTGACATTGAAGGAAAATACATCCATAATCAAAACGCACAGACCTATGTACCACAAACACATAATATATGCCCAATACCTACACCATCACCTGCTCTGTCGCAGTACTCTATGTCCTCATCCACAAGTACTCAAAATGGAACACAAGATCAAGAGCACCCTACTTGCATCTCACAGTGGCATAATCAGGATAATTGTGCTTTTCTCTCATAATTTTACTCAGAATGTAACAGTGAAGGAATAAATGAAAGGAATAAAATGAAATAGAGGAACAAATGATGAGTTTCTAAATCTTTCCCTCTTATATTATATAGTTTTGAGTGGTGCTGAATGATTTATTTGAGTCATCTTTCATTTATCTTTGTCTTACCTTAGACACACAGCCAGTTTTTCTCTTGGTGTGATTGCTTCTCTGAATGATGTGTGTTCCTTTTTCAGGTCATTCTCAATTTTGGATAGTATTTTTTCAAATGTTCCAATATTCATTCTAAAATAGCCATGGAATTTGCTTTCATCATCAATAAGACGAGGAAACAACGTGTGAAATTCTCCTTCACTTTTTCTGTCTTGCAAGATGGGATGCACCCACACTCTTTTTCTTTTCCTACTTTGTTTTCTTTCTTCTTCATCTAGTGCAATGGCGATTACTGCCAACTCGGCTGGTGAAAAGTCGCACATCCTTCTTCAATGATGGTCGTACATCCACTGCTGTTGAGGGGGGATCCTTGGATAGGGAATGATGGGACCGTGAGCGGAGCGAGACCGGAGTGGATATGTGAATGCACCAGGACCGTGACCGGACCGTGAGCGGAGCGTGACCGGAGCGTGACCGTCCCTATAGAGTGAATCAGGCCTAACTGTTCCACGCCAGGCCACCATTGACCAGGTCAGAGGGTGAGCAAGCCGCCACCTGCCTTGCAAATTAAGTCACTCTAGACCAGACCAGGAGATCAGGAAGCGGTCACCCTCCCCACCCCGGCCACCTTTGACCAGAGATCAGCAGACTAGAAAGACTGTACCTGCTGCTTTAAACCTGACCAACACCTGTGACCGGACCAACAGGTGAGCAGGCCGATGATGTCTGCCTTGCTCTCAGAAGCCAGTACCCCGACCAACAGGTGTGTAGGCTGGTACCTGACTCTCACCACTCCTCCAGCAGCCAGACCAGCAGGCGTGCAGGCCACTACCTGACTATCACCGGGTCACCAGCAACCCCGACTAGCATGTGTGCAGACCAGGTCACGCGTAATTAGTAGAGGAGCTCAGGAGGTGGGCGGGGGAGGGCAGGAGGTGTAGAGGAGGCGGGAGGTCGCGTGAGGCGCCGTGATTGGGCTGACACTCGCGCCACCAGCCTTACATTACAGGGGATAATTAGAGGCTTGGAGGATTATCAACAACCTCGTCCCCTCGTGGCCGCCTCCGACTCGCTAATAATAGCACCGTGATTGTACCTAATCAGAGATTATTATTATTACTATTCTCCTAATGTAATTCCTGTTAAGAAATCTACTTAACAATCGTCTATGCTTAATGAGACTTTTTTTTTTACTCATTGAATTTTTTTTAACAGTCTTTGTTATTAATTTACTTTCATTCTTATGCCTTAAATAATGGTAAGCCTGTGTAGGTATAATTTTTAGGTGATGTATAGCTTTTATGTAAATTTCACATAGATCAAAATTTATGGAATTTTAACTTAAATTTTTATTTT
>JAUTZA010185385.1:0-10180 GCA_032273845.1 Panulirus longipes | reverse complement strand
CGATAACTTTATTATGGCGTACGATATTCCTAGTGTTGTAAGAGAACTTCATTGCCTCGTAGGAGTATTCCACTTTGTGGTATCATAGCCTGACCCTGCCGTGCGGTGACCTAACTTTGCAGTGAAGCTAATTACATATTGAATGTGAGAAAAAAATTAATATCTGTAATTTTCATTCACTATGTCATGTGAGAAGGCGACTGTGGTGAAGAGGTGTCCTCGTTACGGAGTCGGTCATATTTTTAGAAGTTTCTCATTCGTGCTGAGGAAATGTGAATCTTGAAATGAGGGAGTAATATATGCGGGAATGTGAGGCGGGCGGCCGTGGTAATAAAGTAAGGTCGCTGAAGTGACGAACCGCAGGAAATGGCTGCCCAACGCTCTATGCACTTTTAAACGAGATTTAGAGCTGTCAACACCGCCACGGTAAGGGTAGTTGGGTAGTTATGATGTAATTAGTGTCGGTTCATATACAGTCCTTGTTTACCTTGTGTTAGCGGGGCGGAACACGGCCGTCACCGCAACGCAGACCATCACTTGACTTTTTAAATTCTGTTTTTCTTTCTTGGACGACATTTAGAGCCGCCATGACGAAGGCTATAATGTGGACACCGTTTACTGAGGCGTGATGGGAGAGCTTTGAGGTGGCGAGGAGCGCCTTCACCGCGTTTAATGGCGCCCTCAACACCTCAGCCAGCTTATTACGGCGGCCGCCAGGGAAGTCCCGCGTCACTCGCTACCTGCCCCACGATCGAACCGACATTACTTCCCCTTCAGGTTGGACAGTGAGCTACTGCCGCCAGTCCTCGCGCCCCCTCAGGAGGCCCGGGAGGAGCAGGAGGCCGCGCAGATAAAGACATAGTAAGACGGCGTCATTACCACAAACGACACCCTGGTCGGGAGTAATGGCTCGCGCCAGCCTTGCCAGCTTGGGTTCCCGCCATTTGTCTTCCGCCACAGTTGCCAGCCTCACGGGAAACCACCCCGCCAAAATAACTTTGAGGACATGATTTCTATAACAAAAACTAAGTACAAAATAGAAGCATAAATGAATCAGACATCATTTTCCTATTTCTGTCAAATTATAAACTCACGAAAACTATCTAAACTGGAGATACGAACGTTAAGGTAAAAATATATGGCAGAGAAAGAGGCATAAGCACCTTGGCAGCGCTGTTGGCCTCGCCAGGCGTTGACGTAGGTGACGTCGAGTCAGTTTACATAATAAAAAACACATTGGTGCATATTTTGCGCCGTGTTCGTGATTTAGTTTGTCATCCCCTTTAACCTGGGGGGAAACGCTGGCGATTTATGGCTTGCAGGTCGCGCGCCACCCGAGCAGGGAACACGGCTGCTGAGGTTCCGGTACTCTCTCTCTCTCTCTCTCTCTCTCTCTTTCTCTCTCCAGTGGGGCCACACTGAAGTTACAGTCCGTGAACCAGTGTCTCACGAATAACCTCAAGTTCACAATGGTCCGCCCAACCAGTGGTTTGGGGAACTGAAAGAAGTGATCGTTTTGGACCAGCAGACTCCTTCCTTCCTCACTCCGCCTCTGTCACTTTTCCCCGGTCAAGAAGACCCTCAACTGACAGATAATCGCTTGACTACCACCTGCCATAGACTGACCCACCTTGACACCAACTGCCTCCCACCTTACCTTCCAGTCCCAACACCACCTACCTTCCAGCCGTCCGTCCAGCCCCTACAGTCCCTGAGTCAGTACATGAACCTGATATGGCCAGATTCCTACAAAGCCACTAGGTAGGGCGCCCCGCTACATCCATGAAACTGTACAGGGAGTTCTGCCCTGAGCTGGACAGATGCTCCTGTGCCACCACCAGTGCTTCCCTCCATCCGTCACAATGTCCCGCTGACTGGAAGCCTTCATCTTACGGCTCCCCACTACCGAAGTCAACAAACCCTTGATCCTACAGGTTCCTGGTCCTACAGGTCATCATATCTCTACAGGTTCTCGTTGTACAGACGTGTTCCTACGGGTCAAGTCTCCACAGGCACTTGATTTGCAGCTTCCTCAGGAGTCGCGTGTGAGCGGGCTGGTCTGTCTTACGTGGCCTGCAGTGTGTGGACACAGAGACCCAGAGCTGCAGTAACTATATATGGATAGATGGACTGACTGGTATATGGGGGATTGAAAATATATCACGCCGACGACGTACATTAATGCAGGCTGTACACAGGGTCATACTATATCTCCGTATACGTATACGTATAGGTGGTGTGGAAACAGTCGGGTAAGAGCGGTGATACGTTTCTTGTACGTTACGATTGTAGTAAAATTCTCCTTCAGAAAGTACAAAATGTCGTATTAATTCTTTATATAAATGGAAAAAAAAATGTTCAGAATGTCCCCAGGTCAATCATTTATGTGTTAAGTAATGTATGATGATGACTATGCATGTATGCATATGTATACCCGTGTATGATAGGCCGGGGGTTTAGGGTGTAAATACAAGCATGGTGGCTGTGCGGTTCGTGGGCGGAGGCAGAATGCGCGAACACCAACTCGACTCCCAAAATATCCACACCGTCAACCACGGGGGTGGGAGGTGGGGGGTCTGGAGGGGTGGAAGCGGGGTAGAAGTGAGGGTGTGGAGGGGGAAGGGGGTTGGAATGTATTGGGTGTGGAGGGGAAGGATGTATCAGATGTGGAGAGGTAAAATATACTGGCTGTGGAGGGGTTGAATGTATTGGAGGCTGAAGGGGTAAAATGCACTGGTTGTGGAGTGAGGAGAGATATACTGTGATAATACAAGAGGGGGTAACGTCAGAACCCTTAACTTCACCCTCTAAGGAAACGTCAACACTCAAAGTTAACCATCTACAGTAGAGTACCGTCAGGAAAGAGGCGTGTACACTCGGGTCTGAGCAGCACAAGGAGAGATGGTTGAGGACCAACGCCACACTTGACCTACGACAGGAGTGTGTCAGGAACGTTCTGGGCTGATGCTGGAACACCGGGTTAATATTCTTAACGTCCCTGGTGTCAGGTCGTTTGGCAGGCCCCTCCAGGGATAGTGTGTGGCTAGTCTATCCATCAAGGGATAGTGTGTAACGACACTATCGGCAACGCAGTACTTTCAAGATGTGTATCGTCATCTGATTTTGGGTCAGGTAGTCCTGTGCGGGTCGATGTGCCTTAGTGGAATATACATTTTAATTAACGAGCTCGTTCGTCGCACGTCATGCTTGTTGAATAAGACTGCTTGCTTCTCTCCGTCTCCGTCACCACACTACTCACTCTACCGCCTGACATCATTACCTTATCGACGTGTTCCTTGAAATCAAGTTTCTTGTTCGTAATGACTCCAGGATCTTCGACGTTTCCTTCCCTCTCTGTGTCTCTACCTGTTGGCCTCTCTAGGGAGACACAGTGGGTTAATATTCGTTCCGTAACTCATTTCCTGAAATTTCTCTCCATTACAATCCAACACGTGCTCTTGGAGGAGGGGAGGATGTAGGAGGTAGGGAGAATGGGGAGGTCATATCTCCTCACGCAAGTCCCTCATTAGTTACTTAAGTGCCTCCTGAGACTCATGCTGGGGTCAGCACAGGTCAGCCCACCGTCAGCCACCCTGGCGGACACTTTCACTCTTGGTGGACGTCCTCTCTCTCTCCTCCATTACGCCCAGACAACCAAAGTCGCAGAAGCATCAAAGAGATTGAAGGAAATACGTGTGAACGATGTACTGTGTATCTGAAGGATACATCAGTTACATCAGTCAGAAGTTAGAAGCCAACATTACCAACCATCCAGTCAATTGCTAACACTGCCAACCATCCAGTCAGCTGCCAACACTGCCAACCATCCAGTCAGCTGCCAACACTGCCAACCATCCAGTCAGCTGCCAACACTGCCAACCACCCACTGATACACAGAGCAGCACTTTGGTCGAAAAGGAAGTGCACGCATGATTCTCATAGGTTGGCTGAAGTTGTCTTTAATGGACAGACACACACACTAATACATTCATTAGAGATACAAGTAATAAAGGATAAAGAAAGAGTACGGTGTCAGTAAGGTGGGAAGTACCGTTTAGTACAGGGAAAGGTCAGGTCACCCTAATGTCAGTCACATGTCTGTGACAGTGCACGGGAGGGTAATCACCCCTAGGAGCCCCTCCCCTCATCTCAGTCTAATTTCTTATGACTGAAGTGTCAGGATCCGCAGTCAGTCACACACACCGACTCTTATCCCTTAGTTCACAGTCCCAGACGTTGTTTGTCCCACAGTTCAGAGGCAGAGTTCCAAACATGGGACCCATGGTATAAGTATGGGGAAGGAAGAGATACCAAAGGGACCGTGAAAACAGTAATTCGCGTAAGTCCTTGTGACACTTTGAGGCGTCATAGTGGCAGCCCTGGACGTGAGGCCGACTGACCAGGCATCTACAGCGTTATGGTGATGAGGAATCACAGTGCTATGATCCGACAGTCCTGGTGGAGTGGTATGTGGTGAGAGGGATGGAATAGTACGTTGTCCGAGGGAGGGTGTGGTATGTCGTGAGAGGATTTCACTGAAATGTCCTGAAACTGAAAATCAAGATCATGATTATGATAAGCACACAACCATGGCGGGCAAGATTTCTATTCGACAACGGATTCAGGCGAAGGAAATCATACGACACAGGAATGTAGACATCAACACTGGGTCCTTTCGAGGCATTTTGCGATAAAAGAAAAGAGCAAAGCTCCAGCTTCGTCTTGGATGAGTAGAAAAGCAGACAGACAAAAATGTAAGGCGACGCGGGGAATAGTTTCCGTCTAGCAATCGTCTTGGTGGCTCGCCACTGCATTCTTTCTTTTATCAAGTAGGGAAACAAAAACTGAACCCAATATTCCAGGTGGTAACGCGCTATGGACTGTAACGAATGAGGATCAGTCAGACTGGAATTCAAACTCCCTAACCACGGAACCCAAGATTTCGTTCAACTTTATTATCGCTTCTACGCAACGCTCTCTCAGTCTGTTTTCCTCATCCTCACTTGGTAGAGGTCAACATAATTCATCTAGCAGCATGTCTTCTCGTTTCTGGTGAGGATGTGTGAAACTTTGCTTATGCCGAAATATGCGTGGCATCCGTGAGGCCAGTCTGTCACCACCCTGTCTGCGTCACCTTCAGTTTCTGTTGGAACTTCAGTTCCGAGTTTGTGACGACGTCTGGCAGTTCTGGTACACCATCACCAACAGCTCCACCACCACAGACCCCACTATCTTCATCGCCAGCGGCCTCACCATCACCAGCACCCCACCATCACTATCACCAGGAGCCTCTCCATCACCATCAGCCCCACCATCACCAGCACCGGCCTGGCAGACAGATAAGCTTGCCGCACATTTCATCCCACTTCACCGATTTTACGGAGACACTGGACGGGTCACCTGGAGATCCAGATGGCAGTATTCTCCGGCATTGCAGGTTTTCTCAACTGTTGTAGTGAGGATGGGCGGCCGGACGAGGGCTGCAGAGTCATTTAGATAAAAGTGTCAATAATTTAGTGTTGTGTGCCTGCCCGCCATTTGCCATGCTGGAGACAGTACGATAAGCTGGGCATCCCAGCTGCGTCCAGGCGTCTACCCGGAGCTGGCAGGCGCAAGAAGTTTCGCTCCATGTAAACAAACTGAGTGGAATACTATTTTTCGCTTTACGAGAGATCATTTCCCCGGTGCCACAGTGATCCAGGAGATAAAAGGAACAATTTTACGAGGGCCGGGGAGTCCTCGGTAGTGGAATTAGACGGTGTTTTGAGTTGTCGTACCGCGCGTTCTTCGGCTGGCGGGCGGCCATCACGCTCGCTAATAGAGCCTAATAGAGAAATCAAAAAGAGCCCCAAACAAATCAGCTGGAGTGGTATCCCGGCGGCGATAAGAATAAAAGATGACAGTGGTCCCGGGGAGGTGCGGACACGTCGCCCGTCCTGGAGAAAATGGAGGGATCGTGTTCGAGCGTCAGGCGGGGAAATGAACGGCCGCCGCCAGCCCCAAGCCCTGATAACCAGCCCATCCACCACCACACTTTATGACACTGTGGCCAGCCAGCCAGACCCACAACCTCCAGCACACCCACACTCCCTCCCTCTCTCTCTCTCTCTATCTCTCTCTGACCATCAGGTCTTCTGTTATCTAACTTTCCCATGTGTACCTGGGTCTAAAGGTAAAGTTCACAGTCACAGTGGTGATGGACGTGGATAACCCTCCTTCACTCCTCCTACAGGCTTCACCTAGCACCCTCCCTCATTCCCCCACAGGGTTCATCCATCATCTCTCACGTTGCAACGCCACAATCAACTCTCTTTTAGCCCTAGGTGCGTTCCCTACCGAACCAACCCCCGAACTCCCCAAAGACCGACTCCCCGGGGCCTCCTAGCTGCTGCATCCAGCCACGCCAAATAAAGAGGGCAGCACTTCCTCTCCTCGTGTTCTACATACGTAGTACCACTTACTTAACGTGACACAATTTGCCTGAAATCCCAAAATGGTGACACAACATTTCTTTCTACTGGACATACAATATTCGTTCAAGGCGATATTCGCGCAACGTTCCACGTGAAACAAAAGGTTAAGTGCGATCTGTGCTCGAGCAAGGGCGTGGTCAAGACATAAGCCACCACACCCGCCAACCTGCACCACGAACACAAACTCCTCATAAGCAAGTTTATGTATCGATACGGTGTCCTGACGGGGCGTCCACAACCACCCTTCCTCGAGACAGCGACCGATGTGCGAGGCGAAACGTCTACAGTGTATCCTTATACCAAGACGGTGCCACGTATGTCTTCGCCAGGAGACGGGCGCTGCCGCCCCTTGACACACCGGATTCCCCACACTCACAGCAACACAAACCAAGGATCCGTACCCTGCTTTCCTCTCCTGCAGTCTCCCATACCCTGAGCCGTCATACTGACTGACCTAAATATCCCATACATTAAAAGCTTTATACGTGTGATATGCGTACGCGCAGTGTCTCTGACAGCTTACTCGGAGGTCACATTACAGAGGGCAATGCGAGGCCAGCATAAAGCGTCCGGCGGGTACAGTACAACACACTGACGGGAAAGCAACAGGTGGGCTCGAACGAGCCCGAGGACACAGGGTCCTTATCCCGCCGGAAAAGGGCAAGTGGCGATACTGGCATACGTGATAGTGCATAAGGGGATCAAAGAATACCCTAATATGAAGGTCAGAAGATACAGTGAGGATGCTACACACTTGATGGGTGAGGCAGTGGGTAGAGAGTTACATGATATAGGTTATCACTCAGGCCACAGCAAATTCTGGGAACAGTAGGAGAATGTGTATTGGTCAGAAGGTTCACGATACCCGAGACATGAATCACATCTGGCCACGGGCAGTGTCAACAGGTACACATGGCCACGGGGAATGTGAGGAGGTACACATGGCCACGGGGAATGTGAGGAGGTACACCTGGCCACGGGGAATGTGAGGAGGTACATCTGGCCACGGGGAATGTGAGGAGGTACACCTGGCCACGGGGAATGTGAGGAGGTACACCTGGCCACGGGGAACGTGAGGAGGTACACCTGGCTACGGAGAATGTAAGGAGGTATACCAGGCCACATGGGCCGTGGACTGTGCTCCTTAGCCAACACCGCCTGCTACACGTTCTCCCTGCCCCGAGTACCTCAGTGTTGCTTCCCAAGAACATCTGTACACCATAAGAGCCACCTGGTAAATATTTTCTGTGCTAAGTGGATACATGGGAGCCTGGCGTAAGTCAGTCTCTCTCTTTTTCCACTCCTGTGGCCCGTGCGGCTTTCTTTTTTCCTCTGCCTCACCCACACGGAGGATACTGGCTTTATGTGCACAAACATACAATCTCTCCACCTCACACATCACACCTGACAACACGTAACTCACATGACTAGACCGTTCTCCGTGACCCTAGATATTCCAGCAGTGAGCGGTGAGTCTTTCTCGCTGAAGTACTATGCCTGCATCTTACCAAAAATGTACAGTGGTCTCTCAATTAAGTGAGATACTGTATGTTCCTTGACCTGGCGCGGACATGATAAGCAGGTGATAGAGAGAAATGCGTTCCTACGTCAAAGAGGGGAGAGGATATGTTCCACTGGAAAACATGAAGTCAATGAACTACGGTCTATTCTCACACTAAATCACTTCCGCTATATTCATTCCATACCAAAGAACTCTTTCCCCTCCCTAAAACTCCCTGCCCTACCCAAGACCACCCTCCCTCACCAAAACTCTCATACCTACTCCACACCCACCTTCCTCCCCAGGTCATTTCCCTACCTAACACCCTTCTCCTCCTCAACAACAACATCCCTTTCTCCAGCCTCCTTAACTTCCATCTTACGGTGCATAGAGGTACCGAGGTCACGGTCAGTTGTATTTTGAGTGATGGTCTGGTTCTAAAGGGGAGGTGACCATTGGTCATGTGATACAGGCAGCAAGGTCAAGGGCACAGTATTAAAGGAGACGAGGTCAAGGGTCAAATGTTAAAGTTACGAGAGACGAATGCCAGATATAATGCATCAGCAGCAGCGTAGTCCGTCATCAACTATTCAGTTTTGGGAAACGATGTGCGAGGACTGAATGGTTGCATGCAACAACCTATTCCAGGATGTCTACGGGTACGGTTTTGGGTCAAGATGTGGCCTGGGGTGTGGCTATGTGTCAGGGTATGGTCTGGGGTGGGGCTGTGGGTCAGAGTGTGGCTTTTTTTTTATGCTGAAGACTCCAGCCACGGACAAAAGTCCACATCAAGGCCGGGCCCTAATTGAAATCTAGAGAGAATTAGGAAACGGAAAAAGAGACAGAGAAAACATTTACGAATTTTTGAGAAAGACCTGTCTTTTGAAATGAACCAGGTCATAGATATTGGGAAAGACATGAGAAAGTAGAGAGTTCCAAAGCTTCGACGTGCTGTGAAAGAAGCAGTTATCAAAACGGCACACTCTGGAGCTGCCGATGGCTTGGAGGTGGGGTATGAGTACAGTGTGACCTGGGGTTTGACTATGGGACAGGATGTGACCTGGGGTGGGGCCATGAGTCAGGCTGTGGCTATGTGTTAGCGTGAGGCCTGGGATGGAGCTATGGGTTAGGGTAGGGCATGGGTTGGGGTTATGCGTCGAGGTGTGACCTGGGGTGTGGATATGGGTTAGACGGTGGCCTGGGGTGGGACTATGGGTCAGGGAGTGGCATGGAGTGTGACCATGAGTCAGGGTATGGTTATGAGTCAGGGTATGTCCTGGGCTGTGGCTTTGGGTCAGGGTGTAACTTAGGGTGTGGCCTGGGGTGGGGTTATGAGTCATGGTGTGGGCTGGGGTGGGGCTATGGATCAGGGTGTGGCAATGGTTAGGATGTGGCCTGAGGGTGCGACTACGGGTCAGGGTGTCGTCTACGGTGTGGGCATAGGTCAGGGAGAGCCCTAGGATGTGGCTACGGGTCAGGGCGTGGCCTGGGATGGGGCTATGGGTCAGGGTGTGGCCTGGGATGGAGCTACGGGTCAGAGTGTGGCAATGGTTCAGGATGTGGCCTGGGGTGGGGCTTTGAGTCAGGGTGTGGCCTGGGGTGGGACTTTGAGTCAGGGCGTGGCTATGGATCAGGGCGTGACCTGGGGTGCGACTGCAGGTCAGAGTGTGAACTGGGGTGTGGCCTGGGGCGTGGCTATAGATCAATATGAGGCCTGGAGTGAGCCTATGGGCCAGAGAGTGTCCTAGGGTCTGGTGGAACTTCTTACTGCAGGTCAAATATAAGAAACGTATTGCTACACACCACGCCGAAGCATGCAAAGTTAACCACCATCATCTGCTTCAAAAATAGCCTTGCCGTCACCCGCGGGGCGTTAAGGGAGGAAGTCTGGCATCCTACACTCGGGCACTTGACCCGCTGCATCACATTAAACAACTGCAACACCACCGAGCAGGTACACCTTCAATACATTCCTCTAACATATCTCATGACCAACGGCTGTATAGACCACAGGCACACTACAGAGCAACATCCCTCGCCCTCAGAGCAGGGGCAGGTTACGGAAACCCCAGAGGGTGCGAGTATCCTTCTCCCCCATGTTAGGCGATACGGAAGCCGCCGCCGCCGCCGCCGCGCCACATGCTACTTCCTGCAAGTGGATACACCACTGCACGACACCCACCCACCCACCCAAGCAACAAAGCAC
>JAUTZA010183177.1:0-10187 GCA_032273845.1 Panulirus longipes | reverse complement strand
CACACGAGTTAAAGCCTCACCAGTCCACCACCACACCAGGTAAAGCCTCACCAGTCCACCACACATCAGTTAAAGCCTCACCAGTCCACCATCACACCAGTTAAAGCCTCACCAGTCCACCACACACGAGTTAAAGCCTCACCAGTCCACCATCACACCAGTTAAAGCCTCACCAGTCCACCACCACACGAGTTAAAGCCTCACCAGTCCACCATCACACCAGTTAAAGCCTCACCAGTCCATCACCACATCAGTTAAAGCCTCACCAGTCCACCACACACCAGTTAAAGCCTCACCAGTCCACCAAACACCAGTTAAATGATAGAGAGGCAGTGGACGGTACAGTCTAATTGGTTGTTACGAGAGAGGAACGCGTCAGTCAAAGACATAAAATCTTATCTTTACCAAACTCAAGCAAACTTCGGCTTTCCCCAGTCTATGTTACACTTGGCCAGGGGGAGTTCAGATTTTGCGTTGTTCTTTGTTCTGAGATCATATTGCTAATTATGTTTGATTGAGGTAATTAGTGAAGATGTGTTGATGAAGAGGGGTGACTGTGTGTTGTGCTCTAACCTCGACGAAAGTTATATAATTAGTTTTGTAATTGTTATTTTTCTTATTATTACTTTATTTGATAAGTTTGATAAGGTGAAAAAGATATCTGGAGATCCTGTCAGATAAAGACTTGAAATAAAGATTTTATTGTCATCAATGAAATAAAGATGAAATTAAAATCATCTTTACTACTAAGGTACTTTACTAATTCATTAAGTGAAACAAATAATGTAACAGAAACTAAAATTTCGTCTCCTGAAACGTAAGTTTCCTTTTACCTGTCGACTGAAGCAAGTTTCAGCAAGGGTCGTACCGTCGCACTTAAGAGGTCGTACCGTCGTGTTCAAGAGGTCGTGACAACTTACCTAGGCAGCAGACGACCAGGCAGATGGAGAGGCCCTTGGCTTCCCTCATCTTACTCTTCTTTGGTCGTCCTGGCGAGGACACGACCACCTCCCTCACGACTCCTAGTCGCCGTTATCCTGCCCTCAAGTCATATATATATCCATACATATATGCATACATATATACATACATATATACATACACATACATAAAAAAAAAAAAATATATACATACACAAGTACATATTCATACTTGCTCGCCTTCATCCATTCCTGGCACCACCCTGCCCCACAGGAAATCAGCATCGCCATCCCCTACGTCAGCGGGGTATAGCCAGGAAACTTGAAGAAAGACCACATCTGCTGACATCCATACACGAGCCGTCACAGCTCCCTATCCACATCCAGGCCCCACAGACCTTTCATGGTTTACTCCAGATGTTTAATATGCCTTGGTTCAGTCCACTGACAGCAAATTAATCCCAGTATACCACATCATTCCAATTCACTCAATTCCCTGCACGCCTTTCACACTCCTGCATGTTCTAGCCCCAATTGCTCAAAACCTTTTACACTCCATCCTTTCATCTCCAATTTGGTCTCCCACTTCTCCTTGTTCCCTTCACTTCTGACACATACATCCTCTTCGTAAACCTATCCTCACTCATTCTCTCCATATGTCCAAACCATTTCAACACACTCTCTCCTGCTCTCTCTACCACATTCTTTCTATTACCACATATCTCTCACACCCTTTCATTACTTATTCAATCAAACCACTTTACACCCCATACTGTCCTCAAAAATCTAATTTCCAATACATCAACCAATACATCACAACCATATAATATTGTTGGAACTACTATTCCTTCAAACATATCCATTAATGCTCTCCGAGATAATGTTCTCTCTTTCCACACATTCTTCATCGCTCCTAGAACCTTAGCCCCTTCCCCTACCCTATGACTCACTTCCACTTCCAAGGCACCATTTGCGACCAAGTCCACTCCCACATATTTAAAACACTTCACTTCCTCCAATTTTTTCCCCACTGAAACTTTCCTCCCAACTAATTTGTCCCTCAACCCTGCTAAACTTAATAACCTTGATTTTACACATATTTACAATCAATTTCTCCTTTCACACACTCTTCCATCTCAGTCACCAATTTCTGCAGTTTCTCAGTCAAATCAGCTACCAGTGTTGTATCACTGGCAAACAACCACTGACTAACTTCCCAGGCCTACTCATCCCCAACAGACTGCATACTAACCCCTCTCCAATGAGTGCTCCAATGTTATTGTAGCTTACTCTTTTTCACCTAATAATGGTATAGACTTGATAATACTGGCTACAATTTTGGTTGTACTGTTAGTTCAAAGCATTTCAGTATTCAAAAGTTTGGCCTCTACAGAAAGGGTACCTAAGCCACATTATAATGTAGTGCCTGCACTTCAAAGTGTTGAATGGTACCTTACAGCAACAATGATTTTGTGAGCACAACAGTCGGCATCAGGACTTTTTCATGTCTAGCCCTGACTTCCATCTACTCTTCCTCCCCTTTTTATCAAATTAAACTGTTTGTGTTTGTTATTCCTATCACTGGCATTTTCTGGGGGAATAATCATCTGATTGGGGGATTGGTTATTCTATTACATTTTCAGATGGCTTTTTATAGCAATACTGCAGTTGAAGGGATCTGTGGTTAGTTTCTGGGCATGTGCATGTCCCTCACCTCCAACTTTGCTGCCTTGTCCACTCCCAGGTACCTATAAAATCTAACTGCCTCCAAGTTGTCTATTCAAACTCCAACTCCAATGAACCTCTCTCACCACTACTAAACCTAATAACCTTGATTTTATTCACATTTACTCTAATCTTTCCCCTATAACCTTAACCAAAGCACACTTACAAAACACCATACCCATATAAAATCACACTATATGGATAAAGGAAAGAAAAAGGATACAAATGCACACGATGGAAAAAAGTTGGTCCAGAAGATGTCTGGTCAGTGCATCATTGAGAGAATTCTGAGCTGCTGGGTGGCCTGGAGTAAGTAGGCTAATGATGTTATCTCTGTAGCAGTCTCTGAATGGCCGGAAGTGAGACTGATATGTGTGTGTCACCAATTCTTCATCAGGTATAATTTCCTATCCCTATACTATGCCATTTCATACTTCATTAACTATGCTAACCAAACCAGCAAGAAGCACACACCTCAAGAACATAGAAAACAAATGATCTGGGCTTCATGCAGATTGCAGACCTCATAAAGGAAAGAAATATGCCTAGACAAAACCACTCACCTCCAACAGAGATCATGGAACACATCTCTGAAGAACACCATCACTGTTGTAATCAAAGAGAGGCTAACAAAAAAAACTGGCATTCCCTCCCAAACAATCTGTACTAGTAAATAAAATCAATACTTACAAGCTTTGCTTGCATTGAACATTAAGCACTAACAACTTAAGCTCAGTTACGTGCAGTGACAGGTCCAACATGTTTAATTACATGGATCCTATTCCATGAATCTCTGCTGCTGTTGGCCTGCACAACTGAGTTGGGGTTATAACATTAATTCTCATAGCAGTCTAAATCTCATTCACCCACTTCAAATGAAAATAGAGTTAAAAATACACAATAGACAGAAAGCCTACAGAGAAATTATGAGGTGGAGTGTCCTTGGCCTAACATGAGGCATAGCAAAGATTTTGTAAAAGAATAAGGAAGTTTTTATTCTAACCGGCTCTATACAAGAGAGGATTTATTTCATCTAATGGATGCAATAAACTGTAAAATGTTGGCAGTCGTTCTCCATCAGGTTTCAGTGATGCTATTTCAGTTGCAGGCACCTGACGCTCTAGAAGAATTCCATACTTTACTGGCCACACATTCCGAACCTGGAAGGAAGTTACCAGTTACCTTATTGCAATGAAAAACTTAAAACTACACAATATCTGAAACCATTTACAGATATAACCCTCAGTAGTTCTCACTATCCAAGAAGCCCTCTGTATATGCTAGTTTGCTTTTTGCAAGTTCCAAGTATTTGCAAACTGGTAAATGTATACCAATTCCCAATCTGCAACCTATCAACTTCCCACATTCACAAGTTTGCATACCTATCACCATACACCTGCTTTGCCTCCTACCCAACCTACCATCTACAACAGGGAAATAAGGCAAGGGTGTGCATGTGTTGAAATTTGGTTTGTCTGTGCCAAGAAGCTGATGGCAGAGGGCTTTGATGAACTCAAAATTACGTGAGGTTGACAATGACAAAAGTAGCGAGCATGACATCCAAAGAAGAGCTCAAATCCTATCCAACAGAGACCTATGACTAAGTAGATGCCTATTACAGTGAATTTTTGCCCCTAAGCCTCTACTTTGGCCTCAACTGCCTCCACTTGAGCTTCAAGCATCACCACATTTGCTACTGAATCAGACACAACTGCCTCCACTTCAGCCTCAAGCAACACCACATTCACTCCTAAATTAGACACCATCAACCCAAGCTGTCTTAATCACTTCCAACCCCTCAGATGATCCTTCTGACTTCTCTTAAACAATATCATTAATTAACATCATTATTAAAGGTAAATAAAAACACACAGTTCAGTCTAGTTTATCTACTTTCATTACTGTTCTTAAACACATGCCATTTCCCCCAATGTTCAGTCTTACCCAGGAATGTAGCCCCCTTTTTCCCATTGAACCAAGAATTTGCATTTGTGAACTCAGCATTCACAAGGTTTTCTAAAGGGTTTCCTGTATATACTGTGAAGGTTTTCCTTAGATATCTTAAAGAAAGCATTTCATGTGCAACATGGCAAAAGTTTACGATAAATGTTCCATACTCAAGACAACAATTACTCGGAATGTGCCACAATGGCTCTAAAACAGAAAAATGAGATATAAGGCAAACAAATAAATAATCCATGAAATGATACAGGAAATCAATTTGATGAAGTGGATGTCCTGAATCATAGGCTGCTCTTACACAATATTTTTCCTTTATCATATCAGATGATTTATGTTCCAATATATTTACATACTCTACTGTGATGCACTTACACTTTCCCATTATCACTACAAAAAATCAAACACAGAGAAAAGAGCAAAATACTTGCTTTGATTCAGGGGATCTTTACTTTCCCTAACCAGACATCTCAACCATAATAATAATGTACAGTCCAACACAGTGAACAGTCTGACTGATCTTTACCAAACACCTATGGGAACTTCCAAGACAACCCTGGGACAGTATAAAACAAGGGTAACTCCCCCTACATCAGGGGTCGGCAACCTTTGGCATGCGTGCCAGACTTGGCACGCAGAGTGCTTGCCTATGGCATGCCACGTGATTCAAAGGAGCAAAGAAAAAAAGTTAAACAGCAAAATAATGATGGAGCGAGAGAGAGAGAGAGAGAGAGAGAGAGAGAGAGAGAGAGAGAGAGAGACTGTGTATAGTACATCCTCTTCATAGGTTATATAGTGCTGAAAAAAAATATAACACCTGGCATACAAGGTAGTAAAAAAAAATGGCATTAATTATAAACTGGCACACTATGTTCAAAAGGTTGCCGACCCCTGCCCTACATGCTAACCCTGCCTCAGATAGACACTTGTCGTTGGTACTTAAAGGTAGGTAATCCCTCCTTGCACAAGGTACCATCGTATTCAAGCCATACAGTCAAGAAAGAATATCCTCTCCAGAAATACGGCCAATTTTCTTTGTGTTAGTTAGCTTAACTCCACTGTGGCAGCAAGGCATAAAGGGAAGAGAAATGAACCATCAATGCCAATGGTTTCCAGCCTGTACTACCTCTAGTGATAAGTTAATGAGCTTTACTATAATGATACCACATGTGATTGCTACGCTGAAAGGGAAGAGATCTTGATCATCTACACAAATGGTTCCTAGCGAGTGGTGCATACCAATAAGCGATATGCATGAACTGTCCAGATGGTACATGATAGCATCAAAAATATATGCATAAACCAGAATGTTAATATATTTTCATGTTACAAAAAGTTTGACAACATTTTTCACCAGTATTTCTCTGTTAATTAACCCCTTAATGTCTTCAGATGGATATTAACATAAGCTGAGTTAGATTTTGAGGACTAGGTAAAAGTTGATCCTGAATAATATGATGATAGCAATTTGTCTGCAGATCACAAGGAAAGTGATTTCATAGACCTGCTTGGCCTTAAAAATGCAGCATCTGACTGGTGTAGTTGGTAATTTTACATCCTTTTATAGTTTTGCTATTATGAAAAAATTATCAAAGAATCATATTTATTATAACAAGACAAGATTTATCATATGTCAAAACATAGTAATAATTAGTGATCAATTTTTCCATGTAGATCAATAAATGATAAAGTGTGAAATGGCAACTCACTTGACACTCTTACCTATATCCGGCACTTTTTAGCATGTTATGCTGAAACATCTACAAAACTTCAATGCATTATAAGAGTGACAGCAGTGGACATAATATGTCTCTGAAGTGATTTTTTTTCATTTGTATAAGAATACCTTTGAAACTGCAGTTACCCACATTTTTTAAACAACCTGAAGAACGTGAATTTTGAGCATCAAAAAAGAAAACTTAGTGGGACATTATGAAGTTAATACATAAACATAAGATCAATGAAAAGTTGAAAACCATCTTACTAAGTTAACCCTCTGAGTGATGATGTGCCATATATGGATCAGACCACCTCTGGCAGTTGACTGCAAGTGTGCCATGTACGGTTTAGGGCCTCCAAAAATTCTGCACACAGTAAATAGGCATTTACTGACTGAGACAACATGAACTGGCATCTTGGACAACGTTTCCATAGCCTTGCCCAAATTTTCATTAGAATTTCGCAGGTCAGTATCCATCAAAATATTGAGGAATATAGTACAACAGCACACTGCAAGGAGAGAATAAGAAAATCCCACTACTTTGTGGATGTCCTAGTTGCCATGAGCTCTGACAACTCAGATTACAATAGCAGTCATAGTTTTCTTGAAGATGTTTACTCCCACACTACTCAGGAAACAAAGAAAATTTCTAATTATATAATGTATGTGTAAAGTGTGTATGTGATGTTCCTCTATGTGTACACCCATGTTCCAGGGTGCTCCCAATGATAAAGCCACACTATTCTTCTCTATTTTCATTTATTTTTTTTAAAACAATTCCAAATGTCCTTCTCTTTCTATCTTTCACTCATGCTATGAACCTTCTTATATTCTCATTAGATTTGACAGCAATGAGAGCAATAGTACAACTCAGGTGATATCTCTACCTGGGTCATTAAGGGGTGAGCCTTTGTGCCTATGACTGTGCTTCCTCATTGATAACATCTCTCCCTCATGACCAGTATGCTTCCTTTCTCTGGAAAACAGGTACAAATGGCAGGGAGGCAACCCTAATATACTATGACTTTTAATATTTCATATCTAAGAGACTGTTCTACATTGTCACTTTCCCAAACATCTTGAAAAATAGTTCATAGTCTCTCTCATCACTAGCATGACTTCAATAAAAGCCAAAACCTTCTAGAGACATCTTTCCTAACCAACAAATTTCTGGTCTTTCTAATGTCATGGACTTTGAGGGCTTTTATGTCATCATCTTTAATATCTCAAAAGCTTCTACTGGGGTCTGGCATGAGTCCCTGATTTCTAAATCTCTTATCTTTTCTTTCTGCCTCACCCACACGTGGACTGCTGGCATTCTGTCCACAAACATAAAACCTCTCCCTGACAACATTTGACAACACTTAAGTCACACAGTTCATTCTTTGTAACTCTAGATTTTCCAGCAGTGAGCTCTACATGCTAGCCCTGCCTTTTGGCAAAATGGTAGGAGCAAATGATAGAAGTAGTAGAGAAGTGGTAGGTAGGAACATTAGGTAGGAGCATTAGGTAGAAGTAGTCAGTAGAAATATTAGGTAGGAACCTCTGGAAACACTACACTAAAGTTGTCCTCTGCCAGTGGCCTGTTAAGGGTGAGGCACTAAAGGCTAAGAATGGCACTTGAGTTCACTACTTATGGAGACTCTATTGCCATGGTCACCCCCTTGAGGGAGTTCCAGAAGGGAACAGGCATCAGAGATATAGATAGATAGATTATCTACTGCTCCCTCCTACCTCCATGCGCTCTAAACCAATTTCTGATCAGGCCAATGTTATAAGTCCTATCCTATCAATATATCAATACATATCAATAATCAAATTCATCTAGGGTCTGTTCTATCTCCTGCCATCATCCTTCTCTTACCAGTAATGATCTTTCAACCAATAAACTTATCAACTTTGCTGAGAACTATTCTGCATTCCCACTTTCTTTAAACACTAACCCTCCTCAATTGTCCATTCTATTTCAGCCCTCACTTCAACTATCTCCCACTTTCTGAACCTGCACATCTCCCAGAAGGGTAGATAAAATCAACTCAAAAGCCAAGCTCACAAAACTCAATTTCTGCCTATTTTTATACAATGCCACTATACATATATTTTGTAAATCCTAAGGCACCTCATCATACATACACTGAATATCTTTACCAAACAATCAACAACAACAGTCACTGCTTTTCTTAATCAATTCAACTGCAATACCATCCACTCAAGCCTCCTTGCCATATTTCATCTTACACAAGGCTTTCACCACCTCTACTCTCTTCACCAAACCACTCTCCATGACTCTTTCACTTCGCATACCATCCCAACCAAAACTTCCTACATCTCCCACTCTATCATCAAATACATTTAACAATCCTTCAAAATACTCATTCAATCTACTCCTCACTTCAAAACTACTTGTTATCACTTTACTTTTTGCCCCCTTCACCAATGTTCCCTTTTGTTCTCTTGTCTTTTGCACATTCTTTACCTCATTCCAAAACATTTTCATTCTCTAAAGTTTAATGATACTCTCTTACCCTAACTCTCATTACCCCTCTTTGTCAACCCCTGCACCTTCCTCTTGACTCCCTGCCACTTTCTCTCATACATCCCCCAATCATTTGCACTCCTTCCCTCTGAGTACCACCCAAACACCTCTCTTTTCTCTTTCACTAACAACTTTACTTGTTCATCCCATCACTCACTACCATTTCTAATCTGCTCACCTCCCATCATTCACATGCCATGTGCATCTTTTGCACTTGCCATCACTGCTTCCCAAAATACCTCTCATTCCTAACCCACTCACCTCACTTCATTTACTCTCACCTTTTGCCATTCTACACTCAATCTCTCCTGTTATTTCTCCACACAAGTCTCCTTTCGAAGCTCACTTACTCTTACCATTCTCTTCTCCCCAACATTCTTTCCTCTTTCAAAAACCTTCACAAATCTTCGACCTCACCTCCACAAGGCAGAGATCATTCATCCCACCAGCTGCCCCTCTCAGCACATTTACATCAAAGAGTCACTCTTCTACACATCTTTCAATTAATATGTAATCTAATGATAAACAATGACCATCTCCCCTACTCACTTACATTTACTTGTGTATAGACCTCTTTTTAAACCAGGTATTCCCAATCACCAGTCATTTTTCAGCACACAAATCCACAAGCTCTTCACCATTTCCATTGATTACACAGTATACCCCATGTGCCCCAACTAATACCTTCAACTACCAAATTACCTACCTTTGCATTTAAGTCAACCATCACTAATATCTGGTCTCATATATCAAAACTGCTGACACACTCACTCAGCTGCTCCCAAAACACTTGCATCTCATGATCTTGTTCCCGCCACCTCTGACACATATATCCTCTTTGTCAACCTTTCCTCACTCATTCATTCCATATGTCCAAACTATTTCAACACACACTCTTCTGCTTTCTCAACCACACTCTTTCTATTACCACATATCTCTCTTACCCTTACATTGCTTATCTGATCAAACCATCTCACACCACATATTGTCCTTTTACATTACATTTTCAACACATACACCCTCCTCTGTACAACTCTATCTATAGCCCATGCCTCACAACCATATAACACTATTGGAACTACTATTCCTTCAAACACACCCACCTTTGCTCTCCGAGATAACATTCTCTCTTTCCACACATTCTTCATCCCTACCCAGAACCTTTACCCCCTCCCCCATCATTTGACTCACTTCCACTTCCATGGTTCCATTTGCTGCCAAGTCCACTCCCAGATATCTAAAACACTTCCCTTCCTCCAATTTTTTCCCATTCAAACTCACTCCCCAATTAACTTGTCCCTCAACCCTGCTGAACCTAATAACCTTG
>JAUTZA010180963.1:0-10200 GCA_032273845.1 Panulirus longipes | reverse complement strand
TGTTTGTGTTGTCAGACGACGCCCCCATAAAGACAAAACGGCAGTTTCGACTGACTCGTCTTTCTTCACCGCTGACGCCAAAAATCTCCAACGTCATCGTCAGCGCAAGAGAGTAACTGGCAACGTTTCGTTGAGGATGAAACAGGACGCTCTTCATCTCACCGTCATTGCCGATCCCGTTCGGTAGGTTGTCGTGTGTGTGTCCGTGAGACAGATCACGCTCTTCTCAGTGTCGTGGTTTGTATTGTACGGTAGTTTGTCTGTGTGTGTGTCCACTCTTTACCGTGTTGTCTGGTACTTTGTCTGTCTGTGTGTCCACTTTTTGATCGATCTCCACGGCCTGCTGTGATCGCATCTGCGGTATGGTAACAGGAAAAAAAAAATGTTAGAAATCCTATAAGAAAACGAATGAACGTCGCAGGAAAAAACTTTTGATGAAGGTGAGTTGGGCAGGACAGCAAAGCGACGAGGAAGAGGTTTTTCGTGAGATGGGAGAGAGAGGAAGGAGCTAACTCGAGGAGTAACTGCAGATAATGCAAAGGAGGAAATCTGATGAATGGTGGGTTTGAAGGTGAAAGATACGAGGGCAGAAGGCCACGAGAGAAAGAGAGAGAGAGAGAGAGAGAGAGAGAGAGAGAGAGAGAGAGAGAGAGAGGCCAAACAGACCCAAGGTCCAAACGAGGTGGTCTGACCTGAACAGCACTTAAAAAAATGAGAGGCAGTCGATGCTTGACAGTTTGAAGACCAGTTGATAAATAAAAAAGGTCATTGTTTGAGGCAGAAGGCTGGAGATAAAGAGTACATTTTCTATCAGGAGTTAAGTTCCATGAAACTGGATCAGCCGACTGGGCAAAAGACGGAAGAGGGAAAAGTAGAGACCTGGGATAATCCACCCTGAGACAAATAGGTCGAAGAAAAGAGCATTCATTAGTTCTCCACGGCAACCAACCGCCCACCCCCACTGACCTGGAAGGTCAAAAAAAAAAGGTTCTGCCATCCGCCAAAACCTCACTGTAGTGATTCGCCCTTCCGTTACATCACGAACGGACGCTGGCGTCACTGACAACACTGAAGAATTCACCGTATAGCTCCATCCTCAACTGAAGCAGTGCCGACCTTAGATGGGTTTCTGAGAAGGTTAAAAAACTCTGAGTTCCAACATTTCGTGAAAAAACACGCCCGGAAATTATACAATGTTCCACTTGGAATTAAGACGTTTTGTGATTCTGAGATGCCAGCAGAGTTGAGTGTCACCAAGAGTCGTCGCTAAACCCCCTTTCTTGTCGAAGAAATCGAGGGCAGTGGCTCCTCATCCCAGCCAGGAACTGTCATTAAGTTGTTTAGGGGGTTGATTACTCTAAGAGGCTTCGAACATTTGGCCGCTGATTGCCAGTTGAGTCTTTGAGGTACCCATGGCGAGCGCCAGCTGTGTTACCCCCTACCGTGGATTGAAAACCTGAGGGAGGAGAGAGGGGTGCGCGGAGAAACGATTCAGATGGTAGCGAACGGTGCTAATCCCACACTTCAGAGTCACAAGCTGGATGTGTTGCTCCGGACGTCATATTTTCAGCTACTGCTGACTATTGCCAGGTGTTGAGAGGAAGACCCACACAGGTGAACATAAAGAAGATACTAAGGAATGATAATTGACGATCGTAGATGAAGGAAAAGGAAGATGATGCCCCTGCAGTTCACACTATCTACGCTGAGTTGTGAGGTGAGAAAGGATTACGTATCTACACATGAGCAGTGAGGTGCTATGTGAGAGACAGTTACATTTGTACACATAAACTGTGAAGTGCCATGTGAGAGATAATTACATATCTACTCGTGAGTCGTGAAACAATTACATAGTTTGTTCTCCTAAATACTCGTAATTGGAGGTACAGTTGATATCTATCATTAGATAGCCTTGATGATTTGATAGGAAGACATTGGTAGCAAAAAAGAAGGAAAATCAACGAGATATTTACATGAACAGAAAGATGAAGAGAATACGACCTTGTGACAAATGGCGAGGACGGTTTCATCACCTGGAGCAGGTGGATGAATAGGTCACCTGCTGGAACACAGTAGGACACCTGTTGGTTCACCGTAGATCACCTGCTGGAAGACAATAGGTCACCTGCTGGAACACAGTAGGTCACCTGCTGGATCACCATAGGTCACCTGCTGGAACACAGTAGGTCACTTGCTGGAACACAGTAGGTCACCTGTTGGAACACCGTAGGTCACCTGTTGGAACACAGTAGGACACCTGCTGGAAGACAATAGGTCACCTGCTGAAACACAGTAGGTCACCTGCTGGAACACAGTAGGTCGCCTCCTGGAGCACCGTAGGTCGCCTGCTGGAACACACAAGGTCGCCTGCTGGAACACAGAAGCCCAGTGGATAACACTGTTGACTAAGGGTAAACACAAGTGAGGGTGGGGGGAGTTCCAGGAAATTAGGATATGTGAGATAAGACGGACTCTAGACCAGGTTTTGTTTGGTGAACAAAGCCCAGGTTACGCAACTGCTTAATACTCCTGATAAAGTCCAGTTCTAATCTTGGTACGCTCTCTTTATTCCCCCCATAATATGCCATACTTTTCCACTCACACTCATTCCAGCTTTCTACCGCTGAAGAAATCTACTATTTTCTCTTGCTACGTCCCCCCACTCCCACCCTTCTTTTCGTAGTAGTCTTCTCCCGTTCTTGTGTTAATACGTTCCAGTTTTTTCTTCAGTACAATCCAGGTTTCCCTGGTGATGGGAGGATGGGACATATATATGTGCCTCTCCTCGTTCTCTAGCCAATTAGATTCCGGATCTTCCATCACAACAGGAGGACTTGATTGTCTTACGCAATGCGATTTTGATGCTATATGCCATAACTATAATTTCTTTTCCAGCAAGGAGTTTTTTCTTTTTTTATCAGGTATAGTTTTTCACATTTTACTGAAATACTCTAGAAATTTGTACAGTTTTTTTTTTTAAGCTTGGTCCTGAACGGCGGAACAGACTTCTCCCATGGTCACTCTACCAGCCGTAAACACTGGTTGCGGCAATTATTGCCACTGGACGCATCGATTTCAGATCATCCTAATTCACCATACAACATCTCGCTGTGGGAGCTCGGCGCTAGCCAGCTTTTAACAACACCAACTTCGTCATTACGGAAAAGGTGTTCCCGCAGTCAGTGAAACGGGTGAAATGAGACTTCGAGAAAGTGTGTTCACACATTCTCCGACGTCCCGATTGTTTATAAGCGTCGTGAAACGTAACGCAACGCGGCCCTGAAATGAACAGAGAATTTAACAGCGGGTCACGATCATAGATATGAGATTCATCCCCCCCTGTATAAATTGCTACGCGAAAGGGTCTCTTTGGCCAAACGTAATCAAACAATGATGGCTGTCCAGATTAACAGCCTGCAGTGTCCCAGGCTCACAGACTAACGTGTGTGTGAATCCGTTCTGATGCACTGGACGTGAATCTGGGATTTGTCGCTGTGAGCTCCACTCGTTTTTTTAACAGATGCTCCAGCAAACGAGTCATTAGAATTAACAGCCGGCCTAACGAGCAAGAGGACAATAACAGTTCGGTTGTTGAGTCCCTCCAGTTAACTGCTACATTATTGACCAATTTGATCCGGATTTACAGGGACGAATATAATGGGATTCCGATGGCCATTCGCAGGGCAACCATCATATGTCCAGACCAGGCCTGGAGAATCACTCGAAATGAAGCTTATTAAACGGTTATTGACGTCGGGTTTTAATTGCGGATTGTTGGGTGTCTGTCTGTCCCGACTGAAGTGGGAATTACGTGGGTGAGTCAGATTTCAAGAGGACACGATGGTCTGTTATTAAGCAAGGATCCCCGTCTTGTGTATAGGATTACGTGCGAAAGAGTGACGGAAGACCTGATGGTCCGTGACGAAGGCTATCTGCTGGAGGACGGTAATGGTGTCGTAAGCTCCTTAATCGGTTTAAGTGAAGACAGGAGCGTAAAGTATGGTGTTTAGCAGTAAAGTAGCAAGCACGGGGTAGTGTATTTGACTGTATTTTGTTTGTATGGTGAAGTGTGTGAATGATAAAGCCACACATCTTGGTGCATTGCAGTGTAACGATGCACCGTGAAGAGTGTAGTGATGATGAGAGTGTATTTAACTCTGTTGTTCCGCGGATGATGTGGTGCAGAAGGTGTAGTGTGAGAGACCATAGCGTTAACACTGTATATATTACGAGATGTCGTGTAGTCACAGTATATAGTATATGGTCGGGTTGACAGCGAATGAGAGTGTGGTGTGAAAATCTCTACAAAATACTTATTGTAACGCGTATACAGAGTGCCTGACTACACAAATGCACCGGCCGAGGGCATAGTTTATCGAAGCACGACTGAGCACGTGATGTATAGAGTATTTAAGGACGTAGCGAAGCGCTAAGGTCTGTCTGTCCGAGGTTTAAACAGCAACTCACACATAAAGAAAAAAGTTGTTTATATATGGATGGGATTTTTCTCTCTGGTTATTCGTTCTTTGATTTTCTGTTCTATAGGCTGTTTTCTGTTGCTCTTTTTTCGTTTGTATAGATTCACGAAGCGAAAACATTTTACACTGTCGACAGTTGCCAACAAAGCTTCAGATCTTATCGTGTGAAGCATAAAACTAAGTTCGCTTTTTATTTAAGTTTCCGTGGTATCCGCTCTTAAGCTTGTGTTGCTACATTAAGCTTGTACTGCTCACTTCACCTGTCACCTACCTCACCTGTCCCCACGACACATCTGTCCGCTACCTCACCTGTCGTCTAACTCACCTGTCCCCTACCTCATCTGTCGTCTAACTCACCTGTCTACTGCCTAAACTGTCCCGTACCTCACCTGTCCCCGTAACTCATCTGTCGCGTGCCTCACCGGTCTCGTGTCTCACCCGTCCCCTTTCCTTACCTGTCCCCTACCTCACTCGTCCACCTGACCTCGCCTGTCTCAGCCTCACGAACCAGTAGCCGCAGCAGCGACCGACCGACCGACCCGCCGCAATGATCGATTGCACAACCCGGAGGCTCATTCTTCGGTCAGTCACGCAAGGCTCCTTTCCCTCGTTCGCCCTATCCAGGAGGTCATAACCTGCACCTCCCCTGACCCAGCCTGGAACCATCCTGGAAGGCCCCGACACTCACACACACACACACACACACACACACACACACACACACACACACACACACACACACACACACACACACACACACACTTCAAACCCGACCTAACTCTCTCCACATTACTTGGCTAAAAATATTGCGTTTCATCTTTAAGGGAACATGACAAATACATAATGATGTGATCCACACGAGGGCCCTTCTCTTTGATGATTAATTACCGCTAACTACCAAACTACCCGTGACGGAGGCTATTTCTTCGAGCAAAACAGCGAGTTGGTTTCATTGCTTTGAGGTAATTAAGGATGTTAGTGTGCGTCGGCAAAACTTAGGTTTTCTGAAGAAATCCTCCTCCTCGTAGGTTAATTTAATCTCTTTCTGTTTCATCTTTATGAACTCTTGGAAGACACAATCTTATCATTTGCTGTATTTTATTTCTTCAGAATTTGGGAAATTTAGTGTTCTAAAGGAAATTTGAAGTTTTCTTTACGCCTTTTGAGTCTTTCTGGTGGTCGAGGGGTACATTAAGAGTTATATTATTTTTCTTTCTTGTACGGCTTGGATATTCAGTTAATCTTATTTTAGTTGTAGGTTATTTTTTTTTCTAGTCAACCCTCGTTAAGTTCGGCAATTTCTTTGATGTCACCGCAGTCGTAATAGACACAGATCTACGACTACCCTTATCTCAGGACGCGGCTCATCCTCATTCAGTAGTAAGACTTCCACTTCTTAAGGAAGTGACTAGATAACCCCAAAACAATCTCGTACTCCTTCGAGACCTGGTGACTCTTGTGTACTTAGACACACCCTCAAGTCACAGGTTACTTCGGCCACCATATATGCAGTGAATGTGTACGGTGTTCGAATGAACATGAACACCTGAAGAGAGAGTTCAAAACTTTTTTTTCTTTCATCTGGTGGTTACTGAAGGACTCTTACAGCCTTTAAAGAACCTGACGGTCGACTGGCCTAAATCCAAGATGACCATCCCACCGTGACGTACCTATCCATGGATAAACGAAACATTCTTCGACGATTCTTTGAATAATCAGTCAGTTCTGTTAGTGAAATTCTGCATTGTGGATAAACAGCTACTGTGATGATTTTTTACTCCTTGCTAATCAACTGCCTGAATAATTAATCTCAGCAACTGGTAACTGTTTACTGAATTATTAATCATTCTTTTATGAACCATTCTTATCTGTATCACTATCTTTTGTCTAAATTAATACTAACGCAACCCGGAAACATGTTACACCTAGATAATGAATTACGCCTAGAATAACCGAAATTAGTTACGATTCCTGGCAACATTCAGTGGATGCACTTGCAAGCGGAAAGAGTTCACGGGTGATATTGGAAGACGCGTGTCGTTAGTGGAAAGGTTAAGGACAATCAGTTTAATCAATCCTTAATGAAATCTTTAATGAAGACAGTGAGTCCTGGACTGTGCTAAACGTCATAACTTTACTTTTTTTCACATTAACTTTCAACATTCGTGTTATTCACACTCTCAGACTCGGCACTAACCTCCTCAGTTTCTCACTCAACTCTGCAACCACGGCCTTTTCATACACAAACGGCAGCTGCCTTTACCGTCCAGGCCACGTCCAACACCCGCACACGCTGTAGACCCGCTCCCCTATCATACCCCACCTCACATTACCTTCCTCATAACTCCATCAATAAACATTTTCAATAACTGTGGCAGCATCACATATTCTTGACGATGACCCACCCTCACGTGGAACAGCCCACCCTCCTCTATTCCTACTCGCGCACAAGCCTTAATTTGTCTAGAAAGACTCGCTGCTTTTAGTTGCTTTCCTCCCTATTCATAGCACCTTCCACAAGGTAGCTTTGTCAACCCTATCATATGCTTTTCCAAATCCATGAACGTAACGTACACTTCCATCCATTTTTCCGAGTACGTCTCACACAAAATCCTTCAAGCAATCTCCTGGCCCACACATCCGTTGCTATTCCTACAGCCGTATTTTCTCCTCCGCAGTTTGATTCTCTTTGCACGCTATACTTTAATCACCTTTCACCCATACAACTTACAAGGTATACTGAACAGACTTACATGCCTCTGTAGTTTGAGCATTCACATATGTCTCACTTGCCTTCATATAATGGCATTTTAGTCCTCAGAAACCTCATCTTGAGCAGTGCATATACTAAGAACCCTAACTAACAAGTCAACAGCCTTCTCATCCCCTCTCTTATGTTCTTATTGAAATTCAATTTAAATTTTCTGACCGCCTCCCTAGTGTCTACCATATCTCCTTCCCCTCCCTCAATTTCAAAATCAACCAGTGGGCGGCGGTACTGCCAGGTTGGAAACAACAGTACTCATTTTTCCTTTTCTCTAAACCCTCCCTCAGTATCTTAAGTTTAAGGTGCTCGTGCTCCTACTTCTTCATTACAAATTTCACAGAAACGTGTTTGTGTGTGTGCGTGTGTGTGCTCGCGCGCATACATACATTGGAGTAAAAGACATTGTACACATAAACAAGGCTAAGGAGACGGGGCAACACGATTGTTACTCATAAAACACAAATAGGGAGGATGAACACTTGGGTTAAATGTGGGCCGACCGCTGCGCCCACAATTCGAGCTTTTGCGTGTGTATGGAAATAACATGCACTAACACATGAAGAAGATGTAAATCTCTCACCATTGCGTGTCCTGGGATCGAACCCGAGATTGTATGAATTATACCAATGACTAAGACTTAAAAGTTACCTATCTCGTACCACGTTTTCTGTGATCATTTTTGAGATGTCACATCAGCTGGCTGGTAACCATTTAATCAAGGTGTAACCCGGTAACACACTGGGTAGATTTTACCCCAGATCGACAGAGGGCACGCAGTGGTGAAAGGTTTACATTGATTTCCTGTATTAGTACATGCTGTAGTTATGACTGGATATATTCGGAATGCCTTGTGTCGATTTAGAGCGAAACCTTCCCATTGCATTGGCGGGTTACCTCTTGGTCAAAAGGCCGCAAGTCACGTGACGTATGATATCAATGATATAATAACAGAAAATGTAGTTTGAGATGGGTAACTTTCGTATGGAGAGGGTGGAGGTGTAATGGAGTTCGCTCACTGTAATAATTCAAATAATCCCGTGTTCAAACCCAGATAAGTTAGTTTAGCGAATTGGTGAGTTGTTTTATATCGAAGCCTTTTTAAAAGTGTCCTGGTATTCTCTGTCACTGAAGAGTCACTTATCTGTTCTGGGCTTTATCTTACTGGTTATTGATTCCATGGTCCAATCGTATGGACTATGGAAGCGAGCATTCATTGCACTATCTTCGTGGGTCATTTACCTCTGTGTTTAACATTAATTTCGGTAAAAATATAATTAGTGGTTAATGTGTGTTTGACGGGAGATGACCAGTGAAGACCCATTCGTATTGTCAAATCATCATCATGGGTTCAGTAGCCAAGTGGTGAACATAACCCGCTTATACATAAGGAGGTGTGGTTCGATTCCTGTCATCGGAACGTGTCTTGAACCGAATTTATCCAATTGCCTTTCTTCCCTTTCACTTTTACTCTGTCGTTTACTTCTACTCACACATTCCATACTCTTCTCCAAGACTCACTTCTACCTACCATGTTACTTGTTTCACCAATGTCTCGTATCAACTCCTCACATTACTCTTCTTCATATTTTCTTTTTATTCACCATTCCATATATCTAGTATCTTATTTCCTTTCAATATCTCATTTTCTCTTCTTTCCTCTTATCTTACCTCTCCTCTCCCGCATTATCTTGTAACTCCTACCTCCTCTTCGTTAGAAATAATCACATATTTCCCCCCTACTGAAGCTCCTTTCTTCCCATCATTACCTCCTAACCTGCCCAGAAGGGGTTTAAGGGACACTTAGTACTATTCTTATGGAACTCATTTTGAATTAAGGTCAAGGTTATGTGAAAATTCCAGGGTGGTTTTCAGCCAAAAATTACGTAATTAACTAAACATGATGTTATATATACCTGCGTATTTTTTCTCCCCTTATTTACTGAAAATATTATAATCACTGAACAGCATGTGAAAATTCTCTCGCGGTAAATGAAGTCTAGGCATAATTACCGGCTAATACCTGATACAAAATTATTATTTAGAGTATCGTATAAAATGCAATTACGTATAGATGTAAACTTACGTTTTATAGTATTTTTGCCTCATGAAGTGCGCACCTGCATAGGTACGTTCCTCGCGTGTTAACGACAAATGAGACTCACTGGTATGATACAGTTTAACAAACTGTTCCTTGTGATTTCCTTCGGTCATTCCAAAAGTGCTTTAGTGAAACGGATGATTTCAGGGGTAACAGACACTTACGCCAAGAGGAAACAGGTAAGCCGGGCAGCTTCCTGATCTCTATACGAGATGTCAGTATGTTCAACAACGTTGCCTCTTGTTGCTTAACTCTTATGGTAAACTTTTGGTCCAGGAATTCATATAAGAATAAATAATTTTCAGTTTGTTGTAAATCAATTGTTTTAAAGTCATGACGGCGAGAGAACGGTTTGTAGACTGGTAAGCCTAAAATATAAAGGACAAGGTTGCGATGCGACACGCAAGTCACGTCTACCTTTTTCCAATTGACGTGGAAATATTTCTTTGATGTCATTAATACACTTGCGGGTTTAATGGCTGAGTATTGTTGTTGATTTTTAGTTGGGCGTTACCGCAGTCCGTCTTATGCGAGGGTCTCCTAATATCATCGGGGTAAAATCTTGTCAGAGAATTTCTCACTTCAAAAGAATACATCCTTTCTTTGCTACTGATTCCAGCGCAGCCTTAACATTGCAGCAACACCTTTTTTTTCATGTTGAAGGCTCCAGTCACGGACAAAAGTCCGCATCAAGGCCGTGCCCTAATTGAAATATAGAGAGAATTGAGAAGGGGAAAAACAGACAGGGAAAGTATATACAAATTTTTGAGAGTGAAAAACATGTCTTTTGAAATGAGCCAGGTCATAGTTATTGTTGTACTATTCTCGTTTACCATCTTAATGTGTCTTCAGTATCT
>JAUTZA010178750.1:0-10242 GCA_032273845.1 Panulirus longipes | reverse complement strand
AAACCCTTTTCAAAATGAAATTCTACTTGTTCATCTGAGTTGAGTCTTTTATTTTGTTGGAATTCTTTAGTTATTCGTCTGTAAAAATATTCCTGATCAGTGAGTTCCAATGTCTTGCCATAGCAAAGCAATGCACGATACAGCTGAAGAACTTGCTGACGTGTTGGTCTTGCCATAACAACTACCTGAGGAAAATTAATCAATTAGTAAGAGTGTTACCATGGAGTATAGAGTCTTAAACAGAAAAGCATGCCATTTACTCTGAGATTAGCTTGAGAGCTTTTTGTTTTTAGTACATATAGTAGTCATATGTTAATTTTTTCTTATAAAAGCAATGTCTTACTATTTATGGTTTCCCACTCCAAAATGCCCCTTACTGAGCCAAAGGTACACAGAGCTGAACATCTAATGCAATTTAATAATGTTTCCATACTGCATATCAATGTAATTGAAAATGTAATTGAGCCAAATGTAAACCACTTCAATAAAAGGCAAATTATGCAGCCGTGCTTAATGTTACTCAAGACTGGTTTTATCAGGACTGATTTGGTAGGATTCCCCAGTCATCAGAACTTAAAAGGTGTATGGAATATGTATGCTTATAGTTTCAAAACAGTAACTGTTTGTAGTATGATGGAAATTAACCAAAGAAAGCAAAAACAAGGGAAATGCATTGAAGCTAGCAAAGGTTATGTAATTTAGACAAAGAAATAAAAGCTGCAGAGCATTATGTGGAATCATTATATCTTATTCTGTGATATCAAATGAGACAGAAGGGTTGAGGTTTATGAACTTCAAGGAAAATGTGGGGTTAATAAAATGAAAGTAGCATAATCATATAAAAACTTGACAGACCCTGTGAAAACCTCACCTAACCTACCCAAGCAGCTAAGAGTTACTGTATAGTACAAAAATGCAAACACTAATGCAGTATGCTAACTGGAACAACTTGGATTGGCTGCTTTTGGAGAGGATGGACAGTAGCATAAATGGCCATTCAGTCTATCAACTGTTCGATGACAAAGGTCTGTTCCTGGCACAACACTCAGTCATGGGTGTATCAGGTATATTTCAACTAGGGAATTGAAAATCAATCTCAGCAGCTATAGAGGTTAGGTAGAGTTTCCATAGGTTCTGGTAATTTCTTAAAAGTATTTCCCCTACATTTACACCAATTAACCCCAAATTTTCCCCAAATATTTATTACCATCACCACTATTGCCTTAAATAAGGCTCCTCAATTGCTATTTTCTATTCAGTTGTTAAAGTTATGAACCTAATCAAACCAATCCCACCTTAGCCAGACAAAACCAGAGCTAACCTAACCTATAATAACCTAATCAAACCAAATGAAAGCAAACCTAAGCTAACTTAACCTAACAGGGGCCAAAGTGTCAGGAACTGTATGCAGTACCGTCACTAAAGTGATGATCATATATGCTACAAATATTAAAGTATATATCGATATTCCTTTTAGCAATTAAACCCTTATTACTCAAATTTCCTAACAATATTCTTCTCACCATGGCTGTTCTTTCCCTCGGATAAAAATTCAAGCAAGAGATTAGTCTTCTACCAGTATTTCCATATTACAATTGACATTATTTTGGAAGGAAACCATACGCAGTCATTTCTTAAAAATGGCATCGATGTGAGCGTACTCTGGTATTTCATCCTGCTATAAATTTTGTCTCTTTGGAGAAGGTTTTTTTTTTTTACATTATTAAACCCCACATTCTCCCCAATGCACATAACTGTTATTACTATTAGCTTACATGATTTTTCTGAATAAAATAAATGTCTATGAAACATTCTTCGCATTTATTGTAACTGTTCGCTACACAATACTCAGTAAAATTACCGTTTGAGACATCCACTTGGGAACAGAATATCCGTAACTAATTTCCAACTATGGCTGTTTTATAGGTGCTATGATTATTCCATTACCACAACACTGACCAGACGAGACATAACTAGATTCAAGAACAGCCAACACTCAAGAAAATAGGTTCATGGGAAAACCTTAAGCCAACAGAGGAAATGTACCTGTAAATATTTTAATGGTTGTTAATCCTTCGAATTCTTACTAGTAAATAATGAATTAACTACATAAACCTCAGAAAACCAAGATAAGATTCTGATTTCCATTAAAATGTGGTGCAAGGAATAATTTCAGTAAAATCCCGATGTAATTCAGTCTCCCCCAGGCCAACGCATTGGCCTGGGGTTAAAGACAACAGTAACATCACCACTAAATACTCGCACGGTACAACTCCAGATATTACTAGGACGAAAGACCTCACCTTATTTGATCTATCTTTAAGCTGGGAAGACACGCAATACAAGATATACTGAATAAACTTCCTTCTCAAACATGTTATGGCTGTATAGAGTGAAGGAGGCAAACATTTCCAACGACCAACTTGTCAAGACCCAAACAAAATGAGCGTCCAACTTTACTAGCGAACAGAACCTATGCTTCCCTCGCTGAGCCTACTTGTTCACTGGCCTTCTGCTACACTACTAGTTCTTTGTATTAAAGTCTACTTCAGCAATACAAAAAGGGCCATGTAGGCCGTGAGAGTGTGTAGAGTTTTAATAGTATCACTTACGAAAGGTATATTCAGGGCTTCATCGAGACAAGGACCTTTCTATCGATATAGTGTGTATACGCAGTATATGGTGTGAGAATTAACCTTTAACTCATTAAAAACAGCTTCAAATCACCTTTTCCTACATCAGTGTTCTGATTTCTGTCATTTTTTTGTCTGGAAATCTTTCCGAGTCTAGCAGTCACGCTTGTGGACAACCTAATATATCTGTGATTGGGAAGACTATGGTGTAAAAACCTCATTTTTAACAAAGCATCTAATGCTAATGGAAGGTAATCAAATCATACTATTTCAACCAAAGAATACACAATAAACATTGCTATATTTTGTTTACTCTAATTTTCCCAATCAATCTTCACATACATAACTTGCTCCTTAACTTTTACTATCCATCATTTCATATTCTTATGAAAATAAATTCTCCCATCATTATTGTACAAACAAAATGAAAGTATTATTTCTCATTTCATTTTTTATACTAATTTGCCGATTCCAGTATAGCACCAAGAATATGAGAAATGACCTCATTTGCCCACATCCACTCCATAGTTGTCAAGTATAAAATACCAAAACCAGAGCCCCCATCCACTGACAAACTCCCACAGACCTTTCCATGGTCTCCCCTGACCACTCCATATCATATGCCTTGGTTCAGCCCGAGTACCACATCCCTCCAATTCACTCTATCCCATGCATGCCTCACATGCTTCTGCATGTTTAGGTTGAAAGCCCTCATAGAATCTTTCACTTTATCCTTCCAACTCTTTTTTGATTCCTCCATTTCCCTTGTTACCTAATGAATGTCTGACACAGTCTATCTATCTATATTTCTGATGCCTGTTCCCTTTTGGAACTCCCTCAATGGGGTGGCCACAGCAATAGTCTCCATAACTGTTGAACTCCAGTGCTGCTTCTTAGCCTTTAGCACCTCATCCATAACAGGCCACTGGCAGAGGGTAACTCTAACAGTGTTTTCAGTGGCTCCTACCTAATGTTCCTACCAACTACAATCTAATATGTCTACCTAATATTCCAACTTAATGTTATAACCTAATACTTCTACCTAATGCACCCAGCTAATGCTCCTACCTACTACTTCTACCTGAAGTTCCTGTCTAATGTTCCTACCTACTGCTTCTAACTATCATTCCTACCATTTTGCCAAAAGGCACCTATTCTTTGCATGCCCTCCCATAATACATTATTATATTCTTTTTTTCCCAAGTACATTTTGTTGATAGAGAATAATCATGCAAAAACAGCTTACTAATATTTTCCTAACTCTAAAATAACACTGAATCTTTTTAACTATGGTGGTATTTCTCATCTTCAACATTAAATATTGAATGAATTGTACACAACAAAAGCCAATGTACAATACTCATAAAAAAGTCCGAGAAAGGTTAATAAAATATCTTTCTTGTTTTTCCTTTGGTACATGTGCTTGCTCTGGTATTCAAATTATGTGGGTGAGTAGATCTAACATGGGAACACCACCAAATTTATGGAAAAGCCACATGAATGTAAGTTTTAGAACCAACTACACGAAGCATTTCTGCCAAGTCCTTAACACAAGGTGTGTTATTGAAAAATTGATATGTAAAATGTCTGAGAAATTCTGCAAAGATTGCTCAGCTCATAGTGCAGAATTTAAAACAAAATAAACAGAGAGAGAGAGAGAGAGAGAGAGAGAGAGAGAGAGAGAGAGAGAAGTATACAACACTTTTTCTGAGATGGACAAGAAGTTATGCTATTATATAAAGGCTACAGCAAACTGAGACTAGCTTCTGACACAAATTACAGCTATCTGCTGAGCAAAAGAGATTAGGAGATAATGAATCTAATATCAGACTAAAATGGCAACACTTACCTGTGTTACTCTGAGTATTGTTCTGAGTGGCTGGAGGTGTTGAAAGACCCAACAAGTCTGCTGACAGAGAATTGTTCACCTGGGGAATTGGAAAGGCTGCACTGGATGGTGATTTCATCTTGAGCTACCATACAAAAGTAAGCCAAAATAAAGAATAACAAAAGCAAACATGTAAAAGCTTAAGAACATAACAAAAACTGTACAGAAAATATAAAAAAGTAACATATGTATAAGGGGGAATACACTTATGCACATTCAAGTATGATGAACGAATATAAAATATACTAACTGCTAAGAAAAATTTTCAGTAGCAAATAAATCAAATTAATCAGAATAATCATCGATGTAAATGCATATACTATATCATTATGGGCCCTACTGTTAAGCAAACCAAAACCTTACGTGACATTTAAAGTCAATAATACTCAAAAGACTTTAACTACGTTAAGAAATCTATAATGTCATATACAGCAATATGTGGCTGAGCAAGAGCTATGACTAGATTGCCATGTGGAGTATAATGAGCCTAAGGACAAAAAAAAAAAAAAAAAGCAATAGAGGATAGAATGAGGAGACAAAGACAAACATGAGTGAATGAACATATGCTGGAAATGACAAAAATAAATTACTTTAGTGAACTCACAGCCTTTTTAACAGGGCCTAATGAATGAAACTTGGTGGATCAAATGTTGAATGTCGTACAAATAACTTGCACTGTCACTTTATGTTTTATCTTTAATCCTTTAATTGTCAGGTGACCATAAAAATCAATCATAAGCTGAAAAAAATTTGGTTGTCCATTTTGCCATAATGAAATGAAGGAAATACTTTAAAAAGTAATGGATGTGTAAATACAAAAGGGCAAAAATAACTTACATGGCCACAGTACAGTGCTAAAGTTATTGCATAAAGCTCCTATCAAGGGTTAGTGGCAGGGAAGAAGTAGTGGAGGAAGAACAGGAATGTAAGCCTCTGATGCAAATTCAATAATGATTCCTGAATTAGCATGAAAGAAATACAGGTAAACATAGAAAATATTGAGAAATAAGTGAGCTAATTTACATGGCCAAGATATAGTTTAAAGATAATGCATAAATCTCCAGACAATGAAGGAAAAAGACAGACAGACAGAGACTCTTGACCCAAATTCACTAAATGACACCTCACTATTGAAGCAAAGGAATGCAAATAAATTCAAACAGCTGACCACTGGGTCCTTTTGAGCCTGTTTGTGGGAGAGGAGGAGGTCAGAGCATCACAGATCAGTGTGGTAAGAGTAAAAAGACAGATATATTGAAAAGAAAACTAATGTAAAATCATGTAATGAACAAGGTGCAAATAAAGTCAATCTTGGATTTGAAGCAAAATACATATCAAATCTATTCTCAAATATATCTGTGGTACTGCTTTCAACCATTCTAACTGGTAAATCATTCCATATATCAACAATCCGGCTGAAGAAAGTACTTTGCCTCATTTGAGGTAAAACGTTTGCCCATGAGTTTGTAAACATTGCTATAATCATATTTAGATCAGACAAATTCATCCATAAGTAGCTTGTTAGATCAACACTTATGAAGCCTTTGATAATTTTTTTAATACTTGTATCATATCACCTTTTAAACTTCTTTTCTCTAAGCTAAATAGATTTAAGCTGTATAATCAACTCCCTTACGATCTGTTTCTCAGTCCAGGAATCATCTTAGAAGCGTGCCCCTGTACTCTCCATTCTATGTGTGTTTTTCACAAAGGGTGACCAAAACTGAACACAATAGTCAAGCTGTGGATGTGCAAGTGATCTGTGAGGATTGAAGATAATTTCCCTGGACTTAAATTCAACAGCCCTACCTATAAGTCCAAGAATCTTATTCAACCTTTAAACTGTTTCTGTGCACTGCTTAATTGGCTTTAGATTACTGGGTACTATTACAACCAAGTCTTTTCCCCCATTAACCTTTTGTAGTTCAGGAGAATTCATACAGTAGCTTGCCTTATTGTTTTTATCATTGACATTTACAAGTCTGCACTTGCCTCTATTAAAATTCATTTCCCACCTGTGAGTCCAGTCCATCAGTTTGTCTATATCTGTTTGAAGCTGCAGACGTTCATTTAATGCTATAGATTTATTTCCCAACTTAATATCACCTGCAAATTTCAATACTGTACAATGCACCACATTAACAGTATTATTAATATATATGAGAAAGAAAACCAACTCCAAGACTGATCCTCGTGGCACATCACTCATTATGTCTAACCATTCAGAAGCTTGACCATTAATCACTACTATTCATTTAAGGCCACTCAACCAATTTCCTAACCCCCAAATTATAACCCCATCTATACCAAGTTGCTTAACTTTAGTTAGTAATCTTTAGTATGGAACTTTATCAAATCCTTTTTGAAAATCTAAATGGACGACATCAACTGCTTTACTTTTAACATACATGTTGATTATATCATGAAAGAAATCAAGCAGATCTGTCACACATGAGTGATTTTGTCAAAAACCATGTTGAGAACCTTTCATAAAATGGTAGTCATTCAAAAGGTTTGCAGTCTTATCCTGAATGATGGCTTCCATGAGTTTACCAACTACAAACATTAAGCTAACTGGATGATAATTTCCAGGCTGTGATTTCTTACATTTTCAGAAAAAGGTGTTACATTAGTATGCTTCCATTCCTCTGGAACTTTCTTGTAGCAAGTGACTAAATGAAAAGAGCAGTCAGCAGTCAAGGGTTTAACTAACTAATATTTTGGCTCTTTCACTGTCCTCAGATTGAAATAACCTGGGCTTGGCATCTTATTTACTTTCATTCCATTTAGTGCTGATAATAAATCTTCAACTCCTATGTAAATATGTCACAATACACTTTCCTCTCTTAGCAATGGAAATGGATTCAGGACATGCATTGTGTCTTCAACTGTCTATACAGATGAAAAAAAAATAATTTAAAATCTTTGCCATAACCTTCATTGTCTTGAATCAAGTAACCATTTTCCATTGTTTATGGACCAAATGACTGGATAATGACTCTCTTGTCATTTTCAGTAATATTAGCTTCATACTGATCTTTACTTTGATATTCTATTATGCTGGTTATTGGTCTCTCTGTGTTTCTTATGAGCTGCTCTCTCAGACATCACCTCAAAAGTAATTTGCTGGTGATCACTAATACTTAATTTTTTTTGGATATCAAAATTTTTGAATGAGATCCTCATCTGTACATGGGACTCAATCTAATATGCTCTCATCAGGAAGAGGTTTCTCAATCAAATGTATTAGGGCACTGTCAAAGAAATTTAGGTAGAGCCCTGAGCTACTTGAGAGGGATTCTCCCCACTTAAAGAATGTGTCAAAATCTTCCATTATGACCTAACTGTCTTCTTAACTTCTCCTATCTGATCAAAAAGTCTTTCATCTACCTCTGATATCAGTATGAAATAAATTTTTGATACCAGCACAGGATTAAGGTGTGCTTTAACAAAGATCAAGACACCACTGCCTACTTTATTTCCCCTATCACTGTTAAAGAGTGTACCCAGAAATTGCACTTTCAGCAAGGAAATCTCCATTTTCAATATCTAACCAAGATTTCAAAATAAGTTATATCATAAAAAACTTCTATTGTGTGTGTATGCAGCACTGGCAATGGGGAGCCCATCTACACGAACTTTGTCCATAACTTCAATCTGACCTCTACTACCCTGTTCACCATCTGCTTTGTTCCCTTCTTCTACCTGGGAATTGATCTCAAGCTGCTCTAATCTGCCTTTTCTCCTACCTGCCTGATTACTAGTAAAACACACATATATTTTTACACATTTACAATTATATGTATAATTTGGAATTACTTCCAGGGAGTGGTGGTATACTCTGTAACATGCAACTATAATGACCAAGAGACACCTAGCAGCTGTACAGATGTCAAAACATTGGTGGCTTGTTCAATTACGTCCACAAAAATAAGTGCTCACATGAAGACTCCTGAAACCTGTTGTGAAAATCATATGATTCCTGGCACTACAGAGTTAATAATAAGGGAACAACATAGAGGTACATATAAGATTAAAGCTTTCCCTTTAATACCTGTTTTCAGTTCCTGCATTAGCAAAGTCATGCCAGGAACAGATGAAGAAAATGCCTCAATCACTCACATCCAATCTCCAGCTGTCATGTGTAATGCACTGAAACCACAGCTCCCTGACAACAGCCAGGCCCTAGAAACCTTACTGTCATTTCACCTGGCTGCTTGACATGCCCTGGTTCAGTCCATTGACAGCAAGTAGTCCCACCTATACCACATCACTCAATTCACTCAGTTTGGTTTGTGGTTTCCCCTGGCTGCTTGATATGCCCTGGTTCAGTCCACTGAGAGCACGTCATACATACCCTCTACACCTCATTATTCAATTCACTCCATTCCTTGGATGCCTTTCACCCTCCTGCATGTTAAAGCACTGACCACAACATATTTTTCACCCCATTATCCACTTTGGTTTCCCCCTTCTCCTTTTCCCTTTCATTTTGACACATATATCCGCTTTGCTAACCTCTTATCACTCACTCCTTTAATATGTCCAAACCATTTCAGCACACCCTCTTCAGCTCTCTAAACTACACTTTTCTTATTACCACACATTTCAGCACACCCTCTTCAGCTCTCTAAACTACACTTTTCTTATTACCACACCTTTCTCTTACGATTGTATTACTTGCTCAAACCACCTCACGCCACACACTGTGCTCAAACATTTAATTTCCAACATATACACCCTCCTCACCACATTCTCATCTATAACTCAAAACTCACCCCCATAAAATGCGCTGGGACAACCTTACCATAAAAACACTTTACGGCCTCCCAGATAATATTCTCTCTTTTCACACATTCATCAGTGTTCCACGAACCTTTGCCTCCTCAACCACCCTATGACTCACTTTCGCATCCCTGGTTGCATTTGCTGCCTTGTCCACTCCCCGGTATCCAAAACATTTCACTTCCTTCATATTTTCTCCACCCACACTCGTCTCAGCCAACCTGTCCCTCTGCCACCTGTACTTTATCATCAACAAACAACTGAGTTGCTCCCCATGTTTCCCCCTCACCCTCCTCAGACTGCATACTTGCCCCTCTCTCCAAAATCCATGCATCTACCTCCCACACCATCCCATCCATAATCAAATTAAGCAACCAAGGTCACATTACACACCGTACTGCAGACCCACCTTCACATGGAAACACTCACTCTCCTCTCTACGTACTTTCACAAATGTTTTACATTCCTGATAAAAACTTCCCACAGCTTCAAGTAGCTTTCCTTCCACAACAAAAATTCATGAGACCTTCCATAAGGCATATCTATCAACGCTATCATATGATTTCTCTAAATCCATAAATGCCACATACAAATCCCTCTGCTTCTGAAAGTATTTCTCACAAACATTCTTGAAAGGAAACACCTGATTTACAAATCCTCAACCGCCCTGAAGCCACACTGTTCCTCCCCAGTCTGATGCTCTGTACATACTTCATCCTCTTAATCAAAATTCTCCCATAAAACTTAACAGGTACACTCAACAAACTTATACCTCTGTAGTTTGAACACCCACCTTTGTCTCCTATGACCTTATACAATGGCATTATACATGCATCCTACCAATCCTTAGGCAACATACACACAGTGAGAATCCTAACTAACCAATCAATCAACAACACTTTTACCTCCTTTCTTAAGAAATTTAACTACAATACC
>JAUTZA010176541.1:0-10255 GCA_032273845.1 Panulirus longipes | reverse complement strand
AACACCACCCACGGACCTTCATCCCCCCCTGCCCCCACCTCCTCCAGCCCTCCAACCCCCACCCTACACTGCCCTACGCTCCCACGATCTCCACCTCCCACACTGTCTTCCCATCCCCTGCCCCTCGCCCGCTGTGCGACCCTCCCCTCCCCTCCCCGAACACTGCCCCCTGCATGGCCCTTCCCATCCATCGTGCAGAACCGAGCGAAGTATTAACGTATCACACAAACACCAGAAGTATAATCTAAAACGTACTGAACCAGCATTGTAAGCTCAACCAGAAAAGCCTGATGCCACAGCAGTATCAGAGACCTGCTTAAATTCCGTCCAAAAAAAAAAGTTAATAATACCAGGAGAGCTGAGGATCTGTGGATGTAGCACAGACCTCACAAATGAGGCGGTGGTGTTCTCGTCTTCTTAAATGACGGCTCAAGGTATGACGTGGTTAGGAGATTAGACGACGATTCCTGCAATATGCTGTACATGAAACTGGTAAATAAGACGTCCAAAATAACTTTTCGGATAGTGTAGAGCCTCCCCAAATTATGCGAAGAAAACGACAGAGCTTTCAATGATGATATCACATTCGTTGTAAATGACAAAGAAGGAGTAATTGTGGAAGATCATAACAACCGCAATATTTCCTGGAACCTTATGACAGGTGACCTGCAAAGAAACAGGTTGATTGATTTAACAGACGACAGTTTTCTAAATCAAGTGGTCCGAGACCCAACGAGGAGGAGTAATCTGTTAGTTATAATAATGTCCACATACAGGGACACTACTGGTAACTGTGTGGTTTGCGAAAAGCTAGGAAATGTTACTCTCAGGCTCACTGTATGTATACTAATGGCTCGAGCTGCAGCAGAAAAGATGAATGACTTCGAGTGAATTACTTCTTCTCGAAAGAATTGATATCTCTAGACGTTATGGAAGAGAGGAGCCAGGCGTTGATATAAAAAATAAATGACAATAAATAAATTAAGTAAACGTAAAAGAAATGCTTACGGGGTATCTAAGTCAAATGGCGTAAATTGTGACCTCGAAACAGTGTAGGAAAAAAGTCAGAAGTAATACGAAAAACTTTAAAAAGAGACTTTCTCACAGTGTGAAAACGAATTCTAAAGAATTACTTAAATACTTTAGTAACAATGAAAACTGTGTGATACTATTGGGCCTTTATGAATGGCACATTAAGAGGAGACGATAAAGAAATGTTTTAACGACCCAGTGTTTACCTTTAAAAATTTGTCTAATATACCACAGGCGCAAAACATAGTTCTGGCCACTTAAAACGATGAATTGGACGTTAATGATATTGAATGACCACGAAGTACTTAAAGTTAGGTCTCCGTTAGAGAGAAAGATAATAGAATTTTGTGTGAATTCTAAAACTATTGATTAGAACATGAATATGATCTATGACCACTTTCACTGTGATCCAATAATGACTGGGAGATGTAACAGAGAAAGGGACAGGAGGTCAAGAGGAAGGTGCAGATGTTGGAAAAGAGGACAAATGAGAATTTGGTGAGAGAGTATCATTAAAATTTGGAGAGAAGGAAAAAATGCTTTGGAAGGAGGTAAATAATGTGCGAAAGACAAGAGAACAAATGGGAACATTGGCGAAGTGGGGAAAAGGGGAAGTGGTAACAGGTAGTGATGAAGCGACGAGGAGATGGAGTGAGTATTTTGAAGGATTGCTAAATGTGTTTGATGACAGTGGCAGATGTAGGGTATTTAGGTCAGGGTGACATGCGAAGAGAGAGTCATGGAGAGTGGTTTGGTGCAGAGAAGAGGTGATGAAAGCCTTGTGGAAGATGAAATCCGACAAGACGGCGGGAGTCGATGGTATTTTAGTTGAATTTGGTAAGAAAGAGAATGACTATGCTGTTCATTGGTTGGTAAGGATATCTTATGTATGGATGGATCATGGTGAAGAGCCTAAAGATTGGCGAAATGCATGTACAGTGCCACTGTATAAAGGCAAAGGGGATTAAGGTGACTGTCCAAACTTCAGAGGTATTAGGTTGCTGAGTCTACCTGGTGAGTTGAATGGAAGGGATTTGACTGAGAGGGTGAAGGCATGTGCATAACATCAGATTGGCGAGGAGCAGTGTGGTTTTAGAAGTGGTAGAGGACGTGTGGATCAGGTGTTTGCCTTGAAGAATGCGTGTCAGAAATACTTAGAAAAACAGAGGGATTTGTATGTAGTACTTATAGATCTGGAGAAGGCTTATGAATGGGTTGATAGAGATGCTTTGTGTTGGAGGTAAGCTACGAGAAGCAGTGAGAAGTTTAATCAAGGGTGCAAAGCATGTGTACGAGTAGGAAGAGAGGATGTGAATGTTTCCCAGTGAAGGTCGGTCTGCGGCAGGGGTGTGTGATGTGACCACGGTTGTTTGATTTGTTTATGGATGGGGTGGTGAGGGAGGTAAATGCAAGAGTCTTGGATAAAAGGGGCGAGTATGCAGTTTGTCGGGGATGAGAGGGGCTGGGAAGTGAGGCAGATGTTGTTCGCCGATGATACAGCACTGGTGGCTGATTCGAGTAAGAAACCACAAAAGTTGGTGACTAAGTTTGGAAGACTGTGTGAAAAGACAAAACTGAGGGTACATATGAATAAAAGCAAGGTTATTAAGTTCAGCAGGGTTGAAGGACAAGTTAGTTGGGATGTAAGTCTGAAAGGAGAAAAATTGGAGGAAGTGAAGTGTTTTAGATATCTGGGAGTGGATTTTACAGCGAATGGAACTATGGAAGCGGATGTGAGTCATAGGGTGGGGGAGGGGCGAAGGTTTTGGAAGCGATGAAGAATGTGTAGAAGAAGAGAACGTTATATCGGAGGAAAAAAAATGGCAATATTATATGACATAGGCTATAGATAGGGTTGTGCGGAGGAGGATGGAAGTGTTGGAAATGAAATATTTAGGGAGAGTATGTGGTGTGAGGTGGTTTGATCCAGTAAGTAATGAAAGGGTGAGAGATGTGTGGTAATAAAAAGAGTGTGGTTGAGAAAGCAGAAGAGGGTATGTTGAAATGATTTGGACATATGGAACGAATGAGCGAGGAAAGGTTGACAAAATGGATATATGTGCCAGAAGTGGAGGGAACAAGGGGAACCGGGAGACCAAATTGGAGGTGGAGGGATGGATTGAAAAAGACTTTGAACGATCGGGGCACGAACATGTAGGAGGGTGAAAGGCGTGAACGGAACAGAGTGAATTGAAACGATGTGGTTTACTGAGGTTGACGTGCTGTCAGTGGACTAAACCAGGGCATGCGAAACGTCTGGGGTAAACCATGGAAAGGTCTGTGGGGCCTGGACGAGGATAGGAAGCTGTGGTTATGGCGCATCACGCATGACAGCTAGAGACTGAGTGTGAGAGGAAATTGCCTTTCTTCCCCACTTTCCTTGAGCTACCTCGTTAATGCCTGGGGACGATCGGTTGTGGGGGAAGAGAAGAGAAAGTATATGTTATCTTTTTCCTTGTCCTTCACGCATTTGTGCTCTTTCCTTTATGGCGGGGTGTCATTATTAGATTACGCATTAATTGAGAGGCGTGTGAAAGAGAGACTTTGGATGTAAATGTGCTGAAAGGGGCAGCTGGTGGGATGTCTGATCACTTTCTTGTGGAGGCGAAGGTGAAGATTTGTAGAGGCTTTCAAAAAAGAAGAGAGAATGTCCGGGAGAAGAGAGTGGTGAGAGTAAGTGAGCTTGGAAAGGAGATTGACTGTAAAATGGCAGAAGGTGAGAGCAAATGAAGTGAGGTGTGTGGGAAAGGAATGGGATTTACTTGGGGAAGCAGTGATGGCATGTGCAAGAGATGCATATGGCATGAGAAAGGTGGGAAGTGGGCACATTAGGAAGGGTAGTGAGTGGTGGGATGAAGTAATTTTGTTAGTGAAAGAGAAAAGAGAGGCGTTTCGACGATACTTACAAGGAAGGAGTGCAAATGACTGGGAGATGTGTAAGAGAAAGTGGCAGGAGGTCGAGAGGAAGGTGCAAGGGTTGAAAAAGAGGGCAAATGAGAGTTGGGGTGAGAGAGTATCATTAAACTTTAGGAAGTAAATAACTCGCGTAAGGCAAGAGAACAAATGGGATCATCTGTGATGGGAGCAATGGGGGATATGATAACAGGTAATGATGGAGTGAGGAGGAGATGGACTGAATATTTTGAAGGATTGTTGAATGTGTTTGATGATACAGTGGTAGATGTAGGGTGTATTGGTCGGGGTGGTGTGCGAAGTGAGAGAGTCAGGGAGAGTGGTTTGGTGAAGAGAGAAGACGTGGTGAAAGCCTTGCGGAAGATGAAATCCGGCAAGGCGGCGGGATTGGATGGTATTGCAGTTGAATTTATCAAGAAAGGGGGTGACTGTGTTGTTGACTGTTTGGATTTGTTAGGATTTAGTTGGTCCAGTTATTTAAGTACTTCAGAGCTCTTTATTTCTCTAACCTTCAACTCTTCATCAGATCTTTGAAACATTTTCATTAGTTGCGGTATTCGAGATGTTTCTTCAATTGTGAATACGGAGTTAAAAGAATAATTTAGTATGGTAGCCATTTCTTTGTCGTCAGTAGTTAATGTGCCACGTTCGATTCGGAGTGGTCCAATTCCTTCTTTTACTGACTTCCTTTTTCTTATATATTTGAAGAATTCCTTAGGATCATTCTTAACTTTCAAGAAAATTCTTTTTTCTTCCTCGCGTTTGCTCTCTCTTAGACCTTCTTACACACTCTTTGGATCCTTATTAATTCCTGGCGATTTTCCTCGGTTCCCGATGATTTGAACTTCTTGTATGTTTTCTTCTTTTGGAAAATTAGTCCTTCTATTCTCCCATTCATCCATGATGGTTTTGAAATGTTGCAAGTTCCCTGTGTAATATGTGGAATATGTTTATTTTCAATCTCGAGTAGTGTGTTTTTAGAATTATTCCTCATTTCGTCTACTGTGTGAACGTCAAGAAGTTTTTTCCAATTGGTACTGCGAATTTAGTGCTTAATGTTTTCAAAATTAGCTTGCCTGTAATCTGGGATCAAGAGTTTGTTATTATTTCATATTCTAAATTTATCTTTAACCTAATGAAACTGTGATCGCTGTTTGACAAACTCTCGCCTACTTCCCAAGAGTTGATTGAGTTTATGTCGCTGGTGAAGACAACATCAAGAATGTTTTTATCTCTAGCCGGGTTTATAATAAACTGTTCTAGAAAAGCGTCTTCAATCAGTTTCTTAAATCTCGTTCCTTCTCGGTCACTAGTTAACGTGTTCCAATTTATGTTTGGACTGTTGAAGTCTCCTAGTATTATAACCTCTTTACTGTTTACTATAGTTTTGATTTCATTGAAAAGCATCTTATCGTCGTCTTCCTTTTCCTTAGGTCTGTAAATATCGCCGAGCCGCAGTTTGCTATTGAACTTGTCGGTGATGTCAATATAGAGTCGTAAGTGTATGTGTCTACTTTGCTTATATTGATAGCAGTTAGATTGTTATCAACGTAGATCAAAACTCCATCACCTACCCTGTATAAGCGATCTTTCGTAAATTGTTTCTATCCGGATATTGCTAACTCTGCGATTAAGTGTTTATTCTCAAAGTTTACCCACGTAACTGAGATTGCAATAACGTCCGGTTTTTCAGTCACTGAATAGGATATAAGTTCGTCGCGTTTCGTAATGATGCTCCGGACATTTGTGTATATTAAACTAATTTTCCTTGGAGTTAATTTCTGGACTAAATTTGCATCTTTTTTTATTGACGGTATGCGTGTTTGTATTAACACTGTTAATGGCTGCGTGTGCAGCAGCGGGAGAGTGACAGTTCTCCATCTGTTTTTGGTCCGTGGCATTGCTCTGACCCTTCCCGCACTGGACCCTTCCAGCCTTAGTCCTAACAGTTACCTGAGAATTGACCTGTGGCTGTGCTAACCCGCTACTTATACTGCCTGAGTTGTCCCCAACTGACCCTACTTGACCTTTCTTCGCTAATTCCGCTACCTGTGAAGTTACCACTAATCCCCGAGGATCCCTGCCACGAAAGTCCCATCTATCCTCTACAGCTACCTTTATAGTGGTCAAAGTGGACGCCTTGTTCCTTAGGTCACTTTCACACTCAGCTTCCCCCCCCCCCCCGCACCGACTCACCACCCACAGCAACCCTCTCACCCTTCCCCACTCTCCTTTTTCCCTCGTTAACTCAACCGCGATTTGCTCTCCTGAGCAGTTTAACTCTACCAAAAAAAAAAAAAGCCTAATGTTCTCATCTAATACTCTGCCAAGGCGGGCTTTCCCTATTCTATTTAAGTGAAAACCATCCCTAGCGTGCAGAGATCTATCATGACTAAAATGGTCCCACAGGTCTATACTAAACACACTATCCTCCTCCCTACAGAGACCCGCGATTCTTCTGTTTGTCCCTAGCATTCTACTGAGGGTACAGGAATCGACGTCATACTTTGGCAGCAATCCCGATATCATAACCTTCCTACGATTTTCTCTAAACTTTCTAATAAGCTTCCTATACTACGCAAGTATTTCTTCCGTTCTCCCATTAATTACATTGTTCGTCCCCACCTGAACGACAAAAGTAACAACCTCGGGATTGTTTGAAACGACGTCGTCAAACTTATCTAGGAGGTGTACTATCCTAACACCTGGATAACACAGGTTTTTCCTATTTCTACCCTTAAATTCCTAACATCTCCTCGTTATCCGCTGATAGGTCTTTCTGGTCTTTAGCTAAGGGCATCTCTAACAGCTTCAGCCGCTCTACCTTCCCTTCACTTATCCGCTCTGACGGTACTATAGCTGTCTCTCCCGTTGATAAAGCAACTTCCTTTGGTTCCCGTTTCTCTTCTAACTCTACTTTGGATGACTTTAACATTTCTTCACCACTGATACTCCTTTTACTAATCCTATGCCTCTTCCCGTAACCTCTTTTCGGACTGTCCGAAAAGCGCTTCTTTCTCTGGACGCAAACAAAGCTTATGGTCCTGATGGCATCCATCCCCGTGTACTGAAAGAGTGTGCCTCTGAGCTGGCACCTGTGCTTGATTGTCTGTTCCGTTTCTGTTTAAAAAACCAAAACTTTTCCTTCTCCTTGGAAACATGCTTTGATACATCCCATCCCTAAAAAGTGTGACCGTTCTGACCCCTCTAACTATCGTCCTGTGCTTTAACATCTACCATTTCCAAAGTCTTTGAATCCCTCTTCAACCCCCATATCCTTAAACACCTCGAAAATCACAGAATTTTCTCTGATCACCGCTATTGCTTCCGTAAGGCGAGATCCACTGGTTATATTCTTTCCTGTCTTACTAATGAATGGTCATATCCCTGAAAGATTTTGGGGAGTCAAGTGTAGTTACCCTTGACATATCTAAGACTTTTGACAAGGTATGGCATCGAGATCTCATCTTTAAGCTTCCCTCTTTTGGCTTCCCTCCCTCACTTTGCTCCTTCATATCTAGCTTCCTCTCCGGCCGATCTATCTCTGTGGTTGTTGATGGATCAGCTTCTCCCTTTTCTCTGACAACAGCGGTGTCCCTCAAGGTTTTGTCCCATCTCCTACACTTTTTCTCCTTTTCTCCATTTTTGTTTTTGTTAACGATTTCCTTTCCTCCACAAACAGTCCAATGCACTCATACGATGACGACTCAACACTGCAATCATTCGCATCCTTCAGTTATGCTCCCTCTTCTCTCACTCGATCTGCATCTCGTCTTGACAGAGCTTCTTCAGTAAACTCAGACTTGGACAGGATATCTCAGTGGGTACACAAAAACTAGTTAAGTTTAATGCCTCCAAGACCCAATATCTAACCATCTCTCTATCGAAAACTCACAACTCTCTTCTCTCCTTTTGACGGTTCTGTAATTCTACCTCTTGACTCAATGAACATACTTGGTATTACTCTAACATCCACTCTTTCTTGGTAACCTCACATTATGGGAATAGATAAGTCTGCCTCAAATAAAGTGGGTGTCCTGTTTAGATGTAACTTCTCTTCTGAACAGTTGCTCAGTTTATACAAGGGATTGATTCGCCCTTGTATGGTGTACTGCTATCATGTTTGAGATGGTTCTAACCCTGTTTCCTTACTTGATAGAGTTGACCCCTTTGCCCTGCGCCGCAATGTTCGTTTACTTTCCCTCTCCAATAGGTATTACTTTGGCTTTTGTCCCCGAGAGCTGGCTGCTTGTGTGCCCCCACCACTAGCTAGACAGCGCAATACTCGGCAAGCTGCTGCGTCACGTAATTAGTGTGGCCATCGGCAACTCAAGTGTGTGCCGTTTTGATAATTGCCTCTTTCCCTACGCGTCGAAGCTTTGGAACTCTCTACCCTCTCATGTTTTTTTTTTTGATAACTATAACCTGGTTCATTTCAAAAGACAGGTCTTTCTCTTTCTCCCTGTCTTTTCTTTTTCCGTTTCTTAGTTCTCTATATTTCAGTTAGGGCCCGGCCTTGATGTGGTCTTTTGTCCGCGACTGGAGCCTTCAGCATAAAAAAAGTGAATACAAGCTAGGTCATTAAGTTTAGCAGGGTTGATGGATAAGTTAATTGGGATGTAAGTTTGAATGGAGGAAGTAAAGTATTTTAGATATCTGGGAGTGGACATGGCGGCAAATGGAACCATGGAAGCTGAAGTGAGCCATAGTGTGGGTGAGGGGACGAAGGTAATGGGAGCATTGAAGAATGTATGGAAAGAGATGTTGTTATCTAGGAGGGCAAAAATGGGTGTGTATGAAGGTATGGTAGTCCCAGCGATGTTGTATGGATGCGGGGCATGGATTATACAAAGGAATACAAGCAGCAACATACCATTCGTTCCCTTCGAGATTGTTTGTGATAGTGGAAAATATCAGAAACTCACAGATTAGTGTGGTAAATGTTGGAAGGTATACAGATAATTCAAAGAGAATAACCACAAGTTGTCAATGTGGCTAAGGAGGCGCAAAGAATGTATGCCACAGACTTAAAGAGAAACAATTATCATGTCGATTCTTAAACGTTTCTATAGTACTTCTTCCTTTATTTCTTTATCAGTGTTACATTCCATTCCTCTGGAATTTTCCCGTAGCAAGTAACTTATTGGAAAGGGCAGCCAAGAGCTTATCTGTCTCATTTTTCGCCTCTTTCATTGTCCTCGGATAAAACTTGTCAGGTTCTGCCGTTTTATTTTCATTCCGTTTATTGCTGATGGCATGTCTTCAGCTTTTATATTAATTTGCTGAAAGACGATCCCCTCTCTTATCAGTTAAACTGGACTCAGGACATGGTTTGCATCTTCGAAGGTAAATGCTAAAGCAAAAAAGTCGTCTAACTTTAATATCTTTACCATGGCTTTGTTGTCTTGAACCAAGCCACCGTTTTCCGTAACTAATGGACGTGTTGACTGGGTAATGACTCTCTTGCTTCTATCATAACTGTGAAACTCCCTAAGGTTTCTTTTGCTATATTCAGCAATATGCGCTTCATACTGACCTTTACTTTGTCGTATAACTCTCTTACTTTCTCTACGTATAGTTACATAACCTACTCTATCATGTTAGTTATTGGTTTCCAAGTTTTTTATGAGCTATTTATTAGACAAGAGGCGCTTTTTTATTAGACCATTCCACCACATTGGCTTCGTTTTGGAATAGGCCGAAGGGTATTTACGGAGGAGAAAACAGGTATCAGCTTCATCTAAAAATATTCCAATATGTTAACCCTCGAAGCATATACAATAACATTTCAAAGGTAGAGACAACAGCGTTAGAAGAAAATTATGATATGATCGCTATTTCCAAATCTTGGTTAGATGTCAACAATAGAAAATTTGAAGCCAAATACTCAATTCTTGGGTACATTTTGTTTACAGGGATAGGAGAAACAAAGTAGTAGGTGGTATCTTGTTTTTCAAAATTTATCTAGATCTCTTAATACAAAAAGTTATAACCGTTGAGAATGTCGATTTCATGACGGTGTGCGGAGGAGGATGGATGTGTTAGAAATAAGGTGGTTGTGGACAATATTTGGTGTGAGATGGTTTGATCGAGTAAGTAATGAAAGGGTAAGAGAGATGTGTGGTAATAAAAAGAGTGAGGTTGAGAGAGCACAAGAGAGTGTGTTGAAATGGTTTGGACATATGGAAGGAATGAGTGAGGAAAGGTTGACAAAGAGGATATATGTGTCAGAAGTGGAGGGAACAAGGAGACGCGGGAGACCAAATTGGAGGTGGAAGGATGGAGTGAAAGGGATTTTGAGCAGTCGGGG
>JAUTZA010176540.1:0-14666 GCA_032273845.1 Panulirus longipes | reverse complement strand
GCCTGGATGTGGATAGGGAGCTGTGGTTTCGGTGCATTACACATGACAGCTAGAGACTGAGTGTGAGCGAATGTGGCTTTTTTTGTCTGTTTTTTGGCGCTACCTTGCTGAAGCACAGGGTGGCAATGCTATTTCCTGTAGGGTGGGGTGGCGTCGGGAATGGATAGAGGTGAGCAAGTATGAATATGTACATGTATGTGTGTATATGCATGTGTATGTATATGTATGTATATATGTATATGTTGGTATGTATATGTATGTTTTGTGCACATATGTGCATGTATGTATATATATGTGTATGTGAGTGAATGGATCTTTCTTCGTCTGTTTCTTGGCGCTAACTTGCTAACATGGGAAACAGTAATCAAGTATAATGAAATAAATAAATAAGTCTCTTTTCTAAGCTCACTTACTTTCATCTCTCTGTTCTGAACCAAAACATTTTCTCTTTTCTGAAAACCTCTACAAACTTTCACCCTAGACTCCACAAGGTAATGATCAGACATCCCACCACCTGCCCCTCTCAGCTCGTATCCAAGAGTTTCTTTTTTGCATGCCTATCAATTAGTATGTAATCGAATAATGACCACTGACCATCTTTCCTACTCACATACATATATCAGCGCATATCCCTCTTTCTAAAATAGGTATTCCCAATCACCAAGGCTTTGTTAGCACACATCTCCACATTACTTAATATTCTATGCCCCCCATTTATATCCTTAACTGCCACAATACTCAACTCTGCATTTAATTCACCCATTACTAATACTTGATCACTTGAATTAAAACTATTGACACACTTACTAAGCTACTCCCAAAATACTTGCCTCTCATGATCTTTCTTCTCCTGCCCAGATGCATAAGCACTAATAATCACCCATCTCCCACAATCCATTTTCATTCTTACCAAATAAGTCTGAAGCTCACTTCCTAAATCTCTCTCACACACTCTCAACTCCTGCTTCACCAGTACTGTTACTCCTTCCTTAGCTTTTACCCCTACACCAACCTATAACTTTACTCCTAAGGCATTTCTAAACTATTCTTCTCAAAGACTCAGGTTGGGGTATCTGAATGTGTGTGGATGCATCCAAGATGAGAAGAAAGTAAAGATAAGTATTCTGTTTGAGAAAGGAACCTGTTCTGGCTCTAAGTGAAACAAAGCTCAATGGTAATGGGGAAAATAGTTTGGGAATGTCTTAGGGTTAAAGCAAAGGGTTAGTGTGAAGGCAAAAGTGAAAGAAGAGGTAGCACTACTTCTCAAGCTGGAGATATGAGAATGTGCGAATGAGTGCAAGGAAGTGAGCTTCAGACTGATGTGGGTAAAATGAAAGTGGACTGCAAGAGATGGGTGATTATTAGTGCTTATGCATCTGGCTAGGAGAAGAAAAATCATTAGAGGCAAGTATTTTGGGAGTATCTTAGTAAGTGTGTCAACAGTTTTAATTCAAGATCGAGTATTAGTGGATTTCATTAGAGGGTGATTATTAGTGCTTATGCAACTGATCGTGAGAAGAAAGATCATAAGAGGCAATTGTTTTGGAAGTAGCTTAGTGAGTGTTTTGATTAAAGAGATTGAGTATCATTGATCGGTGATTTAAATGCAAAAGTGACTAATGTGTGATTTAAATGCAAAAGTGAGTAATGTGACAGTTGAGGGAACATGAGGTATTCAAAAGTGAGTAATATGGTAGTTGAGGGAACTTGAGGTATTCAAAAGTGAGTAATGTGGTAGCTGAGGGAACCTGAGGTATTCAGTAAGGTCGATAAGGAATGGTGGAGAGCTTGTGAAGTAGTTAGCTGAAAAAGGACTGGTGAGTGGGAATATTCAGTTTACAAAGAGGGACATACGTAAGTATGCGTCAGTGAGATGGAAATATGGTTTGAGGAAATTATTAGATTACCTACCAATCAATAAACATGCAAAAGAGATACTACATAGAAGAGAACAGAAGAGGGTATATGTGTTGAAAATGAAATACCTGAGATCAATATGTAGTGCAAGGAGGGTTGATTGTGTAAGGAATTATAGTGAAAGAGAGAAGTGTGGTAGTTAGCTCAGTATGAGAGAGCAGAACAGGGTGTGCTAATGTGGTTTGGACATATGAAGAGAATGAGTGAAGAGAGACTAAGAGGATGTATGTATCAGATGTGAAGAAAGCAAGGAGGAGAAAATCAAAATTTGGCAAGATAAAGTGAAAGATGCTTTGAGTTACTGTATCGGGATGTGGACATGTAAGAGGGTGATAGTTGTGCAAGAGTTACGGTGAATTGGAGCAACATGATATGCAGGGGGGAAATGAGCTGTCAATAAGATAAACCAGAGTATATAAAGTGGTCAGAAGAAATCAAAGAAAAGTCTGTGGGGTTTGGCTAGAATGTGTAATGAAAAGTTTGTTATTTTTCCATGGATGTGTTGAGGTGTATACTGCTTGTTTCTCATTTTCTTATTCTTATATTGATTTTCACTTCATAAGAGACAAACTATTCTCCCTTTACTTGAAAAATATCTGTTTTCTATTAACATCAGGATATTTATCTACTTATCTATCTATTTCTCTGTTGTCCATTCCCTACAGGAACTCCCTCAAGGGGGTGTTCATGGCAAAAGAGTCTCCATGACTGGTGAACTCCAGGATATTCATATGCCTGCTTAAAGGGTAGAGGAGTAGTGTAAGCATTAGATGTAAAGTTAGTGAGTTACATATTGGTAAAGCCAATGGTGCAGCTGGTGAGAAATGATTATTAGTTTACACAAGGATTTTTTTCCATTTTTTGCTCCACCGTAAATCTTGAAAGAAAAAGCATACCAAGAATTAAAAGATATGGGGAGGATGTGAACTAAGAAACAAACTATCATTTCACAAACAATGCTCTCTTCTGCTTGTTAGTAAACAAGACACCTATCAGCAGACCAGGTGCTTTGCCACCCATCCCCTAAAAGCTTTAAAAAAATTCTTATATTCTTCGTACTTGAGCATACCAATGCACATACTGAAGATACTATGAGATGTCTGAGAAGTTATGGAGGAATTCTTTGAACTTATAATTTGAAGATTATGACACTAGCTGGTATTCGCCAGGATACAATAAAGAAGAAATGGAACTGAATTGGAAAAATGGTCATAGGCACAGAAATGTCATTACAGTAGCCACAAAGAAGCTTAATGAATGAGACTTTGAAGGTAGTGTATCTGCAGAAGAGTTGAATGGAAAAAATGACAAAGAAAACTGCTGGGAACAGTGAATGCCTATGAAAGACAGATAAGTTAATAATAATTTGTTAACAGTATCAAAAGTTATAGCCAACTGATAAATATCTAACTATCTTACATCCCAATATGTTATCATATCCAACCTTCAAAATTTACAGTTTTCAAGTCAAGACAGTGTATCTAACTATACAACTTTAAAGACATTGACAGAAAAATGAAAAAAATCACTTCAGGAGTATATTTCATCCAATACTTTCACTGTAGGAACGTGAACAAGATTCTGTAGATATTTCAGCACAGTGACTTTCAAGCGAGTTACCACTGTGCATGTGCATATATGATATAAAGCATATATTGTTATAATCAGTGACTCATTTATACTTTTTCATAACAAAACTATAAAAGTCTGTGAACTTACCAACCACATCAGTCACATGCAGTATTGTCAAGATCAAGCAAGTGCTGGCAACACTGCCTTCACCTTTGTTAGAAAACCTTCTCCTGCCTCATCTTGGTCAATTTTTGATGCTGAAAAAGTTAGTGTCCAAAAATCACTGAAGACAGATCATCACCATCAGATACTTCATGAACATCTGCCTGGTCCTCTAAATCTAACCGAAAGCCACTCAATTCCTTCCAAAAAAAAATTATGAAAATGTTCTCTCTTTGGTATGGCTGGAGGATGGTTGTCTATTGGGAGTGATTATCACAGTGTCAACTATGTCACCATCCAGGCTCAGTGTGTGGCCTTGAAATTGTAGCACAAACCTTGATAAGCAAATATCCATCTGGAGGCCTCACTCAACTAGCATGAATATCCATCTAATGGCTTGAATCAGCTCACGTAAATATCCATATGGGGATGTTAAGCAGTTAAGTAAATAAAAAGACTAATGGATGAATAATTAAAGGATATTAACAGCCAGATGAAAGAATATGTTCATACAAATGAATAAAATAAGGGGCCTTAGCTACCTTTTCCTCTTTCAGGTGACAAGAAAATGCTTGCATTCAGCTAAAACTTATATCAAAACAATACTAATCTGCAATAAGTGTGGTCCAATCTGTAGCCAATTCAGCTGAAAACAAGTATTGGTTACCTGAAAAAGTGACAATTGCAAGTGCTACTCCTTATGAATACTATACACAAGAGTAACATCCTACTGTCCTTTATTATAATACTGCCCCACATTTAATCATAACATAGCTTTTTCTTCATACTGTGCTTCTTAAGCATAAAAAATAATTATACAAGGTGCAGCAAAAGAACATGCCAAAAGACAAAATCCTAGAAAAAAACTAAAAGCAACTGGAAAAAACTAGTCAGACTGTAAAACAAGAAATTACAATCAAATTGAAAAAATCATAAAAAATGAACAATAAACAATGGAGTTTTAAGAACTTAAAGATGTAGAAACTTACTTTCAAGAAAATGAGGCTCAAAATTGGCACTCTGATCAGATCCCAGTTTACGGCACTGAGCAATTTGTGCACTTATCTACAGCGTGCAAAAACTTGAGCTACGGAAGTCCTTCCACAGGTCGTGGGCCTCATCCTGTATGGAGCAGTTACTACTAATGAAAATATCAATGAAAAAATGAGTTAATCTCACAATCAACCCAAGTTTGAAGTAATGAGCAAGATAAACAGGTAAACAAGATGTGGGTAGAGATTTTAAATAGGGGTATATGAATTTTCAGAATGCCATATGCAATAAAACTTAAAAAGCATTGGAGAAAAGATATATTTATAGTGTTGCCAAATTTTCGTGGTCATTTTTTTGCTATGTGAGGTGGTTATGGCTCCTTAATCCTTTTGGTATGAAAGTGATATCTTTGGACTCCTCCCATCTACCCCACCCCTGCACAAATTGCATCAAAATCATTTTCTTATTTTGCTTTATCAATAGGTACACAATATAAAACCTTTTTTTGTTCTTATGAGTTACAACTTAACCATTTCTAGTTTTGGAAAAATACATTATTCAGCAGACTAAGAGAGTAAAAGGATTCATACCTTTTTATTTCCATGAATAACTGCACAAAAACTATTCAGAAATTTTTCTTATGAATTAAGAGTTAAACATATCTAGTTTCTGAACAACATTATCTATCAGACAGGCCAATCCTATATACGGGTGGTAGAAACTAAGGTTGTACAGTCCTAAAAGAAGGCATGCAACTGTCCACTATGGTCACTAACAGGTTACTGAGGCTGCGCATTCAGGCAGTTCCAATGTCTCATCCTTTGTTTGGGTTGTTATTGATGGCCAAAAGAGCTTACAATACACATGGAATTCAGCTTATGGCAGGAACTTACAAGATTAAATGTACACCAATAATATGGCAAAATTCTCATTGCTGGTAATCATGAGTAGGCAGAAACACAAGATGACAATGGGAGACAATAGGGGGATAAAAAAGATGATAGAGAAAAAGGGGTAAGTGTATGGCTAAGAGTAAAAATTCCTAGACAGATGGCTAAAGGAAAACATGGGCGATGACTTTAGAAGAAGACAGATATAGGAAAATGGAGAACCAGAAAAATAGAAACCAAGAAAAACCACAAGGACTAAGGAAGAGAAACAGAAGAAAAAGAGTTGATTTAGAGGTTTAAAGACCAGAGTAATTACTGGAAAGGAGGGAGAAAGAAACCAAAAGATAATGTTAAGCAGAAATAAAGAAAAAATTACAAAGTGAGGTCTTCAAACATAATAAGTTCAAAATTAAAGATGCCTTAGTTAAAGAACTGTGCAGAGAAAGTTTATAGTGGTTAAATAAGCTCTAATGCATCTGAAATTTTTTAATTAGCCAACAATTGGGTTAGACCAAGCTTGGGAGAAATAGAGAGACAGGAGGTAGATGTATATATAGACCAGAGATGATGTGTGTAATGAATAAGAACTACAGTCAAATTAGGAAAGAAATACATAAGAAAATAAAGGAAATAAGAAAACTATTGTTGACAACAGACACAGGGAATGAAACTATCTGAAGAAACAAAGGGAACAGGAACACATCTGGGAAAAAAAATATTATGTAGTACAATGGTAATAAGGAAAACAATGAAGCCTGCCTATTAGGAATAATCTAATGGAGCTTTGATTAAAAACAAACCATGGATAGAAAAAAAATTGAGAAAACATCTACATTTGTCAATCTTTAACACCATTCCCACTTAAATGGATCAGGTGCATTAGGTATGCACTTTATGTGGAATCTGATTTTCCAAAGGTCCCCAGTCCCTATCCATGGAGGCTGATATACAGGCAGGGATACCCAATTCCCTTAGGAAGACTTCTATCATGCTAATTTAGGAAAATACATGGGGCAAAAAATGGAAACACCTAAAGAGGGATAACTCACCTACACTACTAGCAAGGAGAGAGCAGATGAATCAAGTAACAGTAGAGAAAATAATTATTGAAAGAGTTTAGTGCTGGTGTAAATGGAAGGGAAATGGAATTTAGAGACTGCAACATGGAAATCATACAAGATATTGCTGAAGTTTTTGAAAGAAATCTCACCAAGGAGATAGAATAATATCTATAGATTCCTTGAGGACACATTTTGGAAATTATGGAGAGACATGAAAAAGTAGGAAGCATATTCTTCTTGTATTAAGGGAGAGAAAAGCCCTTTTAGGGTGTATCAAATACCGTGAGAATTTAAGTTTTGTTCGTGTAATAGGATGACGCTCTCCTTACAGTTATTGGTTTACGTCAATACAAATCTTCAGGAACTTTGGTCAGCCAGATGTCTTACATGCAGGACAGCATATGTGACATGCTTGATGGAGACAAATCAATGGATGTTGCAGAGTAAACTTCTTTCAGTAACTTCAACTAGTAATGGTATTTCGGGCAACCATAAGCAGTGATTGCCAACTCGAGGAAGTCATTGTGCTCAGTGTTTTATTACGATGCCCAAATACACTTTATTCCTTTATCATACTGAGCAGCTCCACACTATCATAGGTCCAGACTCACGTGGCTGGAGGTTAAGACTTGAATATCTCTCTTGAGTGTTGACGGAGGGACGGGTGTTGGGAGGAGGAGAATCTGGGAGCGGGTTCTTGGGCAGTGATGGACGAACTAATTACAGTCGTAATCTGTGTACCTAATTCTTCAATTTGATTGCAATTGTCAGTCCCAACGTGATTATGTGATTACTGTTTAATTACTTTTCCGTAAAAGCGAACAATGTAGGTATGAATATTGGAAGGAAAGTTCTCTAATAGTTTGTTGCAGGTCTGATCAATACATTCAAGTTCTTTGACGTACACTTTTACAGTTAATTCCTGGGGTCACTCAAATGAATGAAAACTTACAATCCAGCAAGGATGGTCTTTGTAAGTCTGAAGTACTACTAAAGTCGAAAAGAAAAAAGAATACATCCTTTTTTTGTCGGAGTGGATCGGGGGAGTTATATCTTAACGACACGACCCGTCCTCAAACTAAACGATGACTTGACCAGTTTCTGAGCGACTGGTTTGGTGCGTCTGAGCTTAAATTCTGAGAAAAAAAAAAACTCCAATAACATTCTTTCATAACATCAGGACTCGTTTAATGCTGTTGATAAAAAAGGTAGACTTACATAGATTTCAGGCTAATGCACAAGTGCTGCAGCCTTATTTGATGATGGGTGGATTTTCTGATCTATGACGAGATACAATAATTAAACGGTAAGACTGAATGCAAAGAATCAGGGATATTTTTGTTGCAAACTTTGGGTTATATTTCAACAGTAGAAATGATAATCAACTGAATTAACTGCAGCATGAGCATAAACTTTTAAGAAATATTTTCTTCTTTATTGAACAATAACATTGCTACTGAATAATAATAAAAAGATAATGCCTCATTTTCATTGAGAGATTTAGCTCTATATGAAGACGATGAGGGGCATAGAAGATAAAGCGTGGCTATTGTGGGTAGAGTGATGGCTCAGTTCTCTTGAATGGGAAGCCATGTTGGAAAGGCGACACTCATTCACTGAGATTGCCGCGACATTAACTCACTCTACTAACTATGGAACAAGGACGGCAGTTCGAGTAATCATAATTACGTAGGATGAATAGGAACCCTTCCCGTAAGGTGGAAAATGCTGGCAGCTGTCTCAAATATGTTTAGGGAAAATAAGAATATTGAAGTGTTTTTTTCCTCAGTGATTATTGGGAGTTATTCAATTCTTTTTTATATTTTCACATCAGTTGACTTTAGCAAATGGTCTGAGGATGTATGAGATCTCGTTTAAACACGTAAACCATTGATTTTCTCTGTGCCTGAGATACTACGAAAGCGATCTGGGCAACCCAGAGGGAGGTGTATAGGTGTACAACGTGTCAGCTGCCCAGTGATAAGGGATGATTGTGCTGTAGTGAGCCATCCTCACTCGACCCCAATTGTTGACCTGTCACTGAATCAGAAGAGAAATGAGAGTAGGACCACTGCAGTAGAAGTTGTGGCAACAATGTATTAAAAACTTAAATAAACAGGTGTTTTAGACTACTGTCGTGATGAACTGATAAAAAGACGAAAACTTTTCCAACATAAACAGGGGAATATGGAAAGGAGACATGCTAGTCGGGCACACCCTACTGGGTTCTTTCCCAGTACGAGATATTGACTCACAAGCTGTGGCCCACAAGATTTCAGAAAATGGAAAAGTTCAAAGTAAACACAATTTGAGCCTTACCGTATGTGGTGTTCTGACACGCACGACTTTGTAAGTTGATGGAATTAATGGCCATAAACAACACAAGGTCATTAAGCCAGAACCCGTAGGATGCGTCAAACACATGACATGCAAAGAGAAAAATAGCTTTGCTTCAGCACCTGTTGTTGTTGTCTTATTCTGCAGGTGTCCGCCTGGCACAGACCCTTGTCTTGGGAAGGCCTGTTCTTTCTAGGATCAGTATGTATGTAGTGTGTTGGTCTAAATGGTTATCAACAACTAAGGTTATTCATTTAGAATCTGTATCATAAATGAAAATCATACAGAGTACCAAAAGGATACTTAAACCGATATTTATTTATAAAATTGGATTTAATGGCATTCACATTCTAAACGTAATCAGAATTTAATCTTTAGCATATGTCGTCAACTATTTCAACTACGAAAATTTATACTGAAAGCAGTGGCCAATAAGATTTTGATTTTGTTTTGTCCAGCAAACTAAAGTAGGTGGACCTTTTAGTACTATTTACGCTGAATTCGAATCTGGTTTTAAATTTTTTCTATCAGGCATGGTCTTTAAGTGACAGAGTAATTAAGTTTTACAGTAAGCGTATATTGCTCATTCATTAATAAGGCTGGTATTACACTTAAAAAACTTACCTTTAGAATGTAGAAGTGTACGATTTTCGGTTATATTTAGCCTCAAGAACATCCTTCCTTCGTGTACAGCAGTAATATGCAAACATAGAGGGACTCCACTTTCCTTGTTACCGCTTTTCTATGTCCAAAATATCCTGGTGAAATCTTTCGCTGTGCTCGTCACTGACTGCTCCAAGATTTTCCGGGAAAATGTCTAAGCGCGAGTCCAAAAAGTGGATTTTTAGACTCATATCGTACCCCAGAGCTTTATAGGAAGTCTATAGATCTTTTACATCACAGTAGTTTTCTAATCTGTGATTCCCCCCAAAAAATCTTTGCAAACTCTCTTAAATGACAACCATGCAGTTTTTTCAACTTCATTTAGCTCTTCATGGAACGTTTCATCGCGAAGCAGTTCCCTGATCTGTGATCTTACAAAAATACCTTCCTTGATTTTTGCATCACAAATTCGGGGATTTATTCCTGAACTATGTGAATCCATGGCCAGTTTTATCCATACCTTTGACGAAGTTCTTCATCAACCCGAGCTTAATTTGCAAAGGAGGCAGATCAATTTTCTCTGGATCAACAAGAGGAGGATTGATGACATTCTTCTTCCATGGAGTCAGTGATGTTCGTTTTGGCCAAACTTTCTTTACGTAATAATTGTTCTTGTCCCGGTTGTCCCACTCACAGAGGAAACAACAGAACTTCGTGTAACCAAGTTGCATTCCCAGTAAAAGTACCACAACCTTTAGGTCACCATACATTCCACTTAAATCCCCATACTTATTTTTTACCAAAAGAAGCTTCGTGTCATCATACGATTCCTTCATGTTAGCTGCTTGAGCCAGAGGAACGGAGGGGAACTTACTTCCGTTGTGGAGAGGAACCGCTTTGAAGCTTACTTTTGATGAGTCAATAAACAAGCGCCACTCATCTATGCTATATGCGTGGCCAAGTGCCTCCATAACAGAACGAACATCACTGCAAAACACCAGACCATCGTCAAGGGAGAAAAGTTCTTTGAAAACGACATGGCGATCACGATAGAAACAAACTTTAGTGTCTTTCTGGAGAAGATTCCAACCCTTTAACCTGGAACCCACAGATTTAGCTTGCTTCTTGACAAATTTAAATCACGGACGAGATCATTGAGATCTTGACTCAGCAAATGTGGTTCACTTGAAGAACAGCTTGCTTCAAATGTTGGATCGAAATTGTACTCTACTTGGTCTACTTTCTCATGACCAGACTCATCGTCACTCAGTGTCATGTTTCTTGGGGGCTCTGGCACAGATAATTCCTGACTGTGAGGTACTGGCCTCATAGCAGATGGTAAATTAGGATATCTAACAGTATGCTTGGATTTTGATGTTATACCATTTATATTTGTCAGGCAGAAGTAGCAATCCGAAGAGTGAGCTTTGGGTTCTCTCCATACCATACAAAGAAATGGCAAAAGGCATACCCGTGAACCTTTTGCCCATGCTGTGAGAAGGCTGACACAATATGGGGGACCCAACTTTTATCTTGGTCACCCACTTTGCAACCAAAGAAATGCTCAAAGCATATTTTTAATGAGTGGTGTGAAAGAACGTTTTTGCGATGTGGTTGTCATCCACCCCTAGGGTTTGGTCGATAAAATGGGTACCTGGCTCAGGCTAGGGTATATATATATAGAGAGAGCGTTAATGGGATGGCCTTGATTAGGGCCTCAGCTGCCCGTGCCGTCTCAGCTTAAAAAAAAACATGCTCCTCTCAAATAGCTCATTTCCACAGCCTGGATTCCTGACCTCTGTGACTCATTCCATGTCCATGTTTCAGCTGCATAGGTCAGGGTCGGAAGGACTATGCTGTCCCATAACCCTTTCTTCACTTCCATAGTTACATCTCTATCCTTCATTATTCTATTACAGGATCCAGAGACTCTTCTACCCTGTACTGCTCTCTCCCTTATCTCTCCTTCCATATTACCAATCTTACCCAAGATAGCTCTCATTTAATTAATTAAATCATGCTTAAAACAACCTGTAATTAAAAAGTCAGCTAACCTTGAGATATGATTAGTCTGTTCAGTAAAAGAACTCTCCCTTAACTGCATTGTGAATTTAATGGACACATTTAAGGGGGACATGGCAATCAAGTATGAAAAAAATTAAAACAACCTGTAATTAAAAAGTCAGTTAACCTACAGATATGATCAGTCCATTTAGTAAAAGAACTCTCCCTTAGCTGCACCTGTGAATTTAATGAACACATTTAAGGGGGAAATGGCAATCAAGTATGAAAAAACTTACACTCATCAAGTGTATTAAATGAGTGCATTAGATTCACTATAACAGCCAAGTGAAAGACATCAATATGTGTCAAAAGTATGTAACCCACTGATCAGCAGTCACATTATCAATTGTCATGTCATGTTAATGTACTATCAACAGTATGCCACCTCAAGTGATTCATTCTCAAGTTTCTCATTAACTCAATGCCTGTTTCAGCAATATATGTTTATTTTATTGCACAGTAATGTATGTTTATTCTGAAATATTTCTTAAGCAGTTATGAAGTACTCTGGCAGATGCAAGAGTACATAGTGGTGAATATAAAAACACTTCATCTGTTACATGCAAAGTAGTGTTAATAGATGCCAATAAATGCAACAAACTTAAAAGATATTTAACATAAGTACAGATTTTATTTAAATGCTGTGCAAGTCCAAGCTGATGTATCATTGAATAAAAAAATAACAATGAGTTTGTATGATTTTGGTAACAGTTTTGGCTGTTATGTACTTATGATTATTTACACAGTAACTGAAGCAGCAATGAGTGACCTGGAGAGGTTTATGAGGCCTGGTTGTGGATAAGGAGATGTGGTTTCTGTTCATTACACATGGCAGCTAGAGAATGGATGCGAGTAAATGAGGCCTTTTCTTCATCTGTTCCTGGAACTACCTTGCTAATGCAGGAGAAGGCGAACGGGTATGAAATAAAACTAAGCTAGTACCAAAACAGTACAGTATAGACCAGCCAGCCAAGCATTACTTATAATCAGTGTCTCTGAAAGTGATACTAAATACATTCTGGAGCATTATGGTTAACATGTCATAAATGAAGGCCAGCTAGAATTTGTACTAGTTAAAAGTACAGTAACATACATGAAACTGTTGCAAAGAAAGAGAATGGTCATTGTTTATCTAGACTTTGCTAAAGCATGTGACTAAATGATCTATAGAGTTTTATTAGAGAAGCTTGCAAGACAAAGTAGTAGAGGCAAAAACTAGGAATATGGATTAGTTTTCAACAAACAGAATATCCAAAGTGCTAGAGGACTGGGAGTTCCACAATGCATGGCATAAGTTTCAGTGCTATTTATAATTATGATTTCAGACATAGGAAGAGATGCAAGAGAAAGTATAGTCAAATGTTTTGCAAATAACATGTAACTAAAATGAGGAAATGAGAAAAAATATGCATAAAGTCTCAAAACATAATCCACAGATTGGCAAAACAGATCCTGATGGTTTAACCCTTTTGATACTGTCATGCTCAAGTAAGGCAAGTGTAGAAGGTTGCTATTATCCTCAGTTTAACCTCTTAGTATCTCAAATTCTTTGCTCACTGTAAAATATGTTTATTGGCCACAGATGGCAACACAAACAAGGATGTAAAGAAACAGCTTGGAGGCCTCATTAACCCTGGAGTGAGCAAGGAAGATAGTTGCTCACCTTTTTTTTCTTATGACTTGCTTTGTCTGAAGCTTGTCCAATGCACCTGGTGTTTCTTCACCAGTCTCATTGACCTTGTCCACCCTCCTCTTGGGATATGTTGTGCCTCTGCCACCCCTATAAGCATTCTTGTGCCCTGAAAAATGAGGAGAGTACTGGATAAGTTTATCAGATGAGAAAGAAAATTTCTTATTCTAATTTATATGAAGGGGTGAAGTATAGCACTGTTGGCAAGGATGAGAAAGGCTGGCCCCACACAGGACCAGAAGGATCAGACATAAGCTTTGATGTATTTGTTTGGTTAGGAGGTGATTATATAGGCCTAGTATGTATCCATTTGTTAATCTTGATAGTAGGCTCTTAATTCGTAAGAAAAGTTTAATGGTTTTAAGTTTCTTGTGCACTCTTAATGAAGCAGAAGAAAATGCATATTTCTATAACTTATCAATATTAAGGAATTCTTTTGCATAAAGAGCACTGGACTGTAATTCCTGGTACAGCAGGTTTTATTAGATGTTGATGTAAGAGTTGTACAAGTAACGGATTCTGATGATAAGACGTCTGGATTAACAAAGCTTTGGTGTACATATACGTTAAAGATCTGTGCCTAATTAAATGTAATATTTGAATAACATTTCTTTACACAGACGTATCTTTGTATGTATTAAAGCAACAATTAAGATTGAATTTTTTTTGTAAAAATTGTTTAAATGATTTTTGTTGTTGCAGCTTTCTACTATCAATACTGAGGGCTGCTTCGATAAACTGAAAGGGGATGTGGAAGAGAATGTGACCATCCTGGGTGGTGTTGTCATAGGCATAGGATTTGTCCAGGTACTGTACAAATTATGTAAATGGAATTTATATGAATTTGATGGGCACTATAAGTATGTGCTTCCATTTAAGTATTTAAAATATTTAAAAGTGTTTACTAGGGATTTTTCTCTTCATATAAACTCATTAGGAATTCATACAACAAATCTGAAGCAATTTAGTGAATAAGACGTATTTTTAGAAATTTTAAGCACTGTTTAAGAAATAAGGTAGCTTTATGTTGACATTGATGCCTGTAACGTGAATATGAAGTACATGCAAAGTACATGACATTAATACACTTGTGATTTGGCTCTTCCACACATTTGTGAGTATAGTGCTTATTGATAGTGACTAATCATCTGCTGTTATAGAGACTCATAGCAAAATGGCTCCCATTCAGCTTTTATCACTGCTCGTAATTGCTGCAAGCAAATTCTCCATGAGGCGAAGCGTTCCTTTATTCAAAGGAAGTGCGATAACCTCTCCTCGACATCCACGGATAGGTCTTTCAGGTCTTTAGCTAAGGGCATCTCTAACAACTTCTGTCGCTCTACCTTTCCCTCACTTTTCCGTCCTGACGGTACTATA
>JAUTZA010175434.1:0-10272 GCA_032273845.1 Panulirus longipes | reverse complement strand
ATTAGGGATTTTTGTTTTCGCTTGACGGAGGTAAATCCGCCTCCATCTGCAACCGGCACGGTCAGCGTTGTCAATCCTCTCTTTCCGTGAGGTGTGAACCCTAGCAGCATCGACTCTCTACTTCGACGCTTTTACTAGTGACCCAGAGCGTCATCTTCAACTACCAAAATAGTACCAACTGACCTCTATAGAATCTTCTCGACTGGGGCAAGCGTGTGAGGGAGTGACGAGGTAACAAGGTAAGGAAGGGGAGAGTGGAGAGTGGGGGAGAGGGAGTGAGAGAGGAGTACGCTGGTAGGTGACACCTACATACAACGCAATATTTTTTAAAGCAAAATATGGAAATACGTAAGACTATGTAAGAATGCCTAAAATGATGCTAAACGCACATTAGGACGTTATTGGCAGCTTGTACTAGAGGTCTAAATTTATCCTTCCCCCTTTAATTAACACACACACACACACACACACAAACACACACACACACACACACACACACACACACACACACACACAGGCCATGTCCTTCCTTCCATCCACGGAGGCAAAGGTCACTAACTCTAAGGTCACCTTCACACCTGCTGGGTTTGTCTTGTGCATCCTTCGCCTTCTGCTGCCTATGTAGTGGGTAAAGTTTGCTTTTGAACATTTACCTAACCATCTTATGCTAGATATAATCACCTTTGGAGGCTGCTGAAACATTTTTGATATAATGATTACTTGTGTAACAAATTATTACTTTTTTTGTTCCTGGGTAAAAAGTGTTATATTCTCATTGTATAAAAAGTATACGAAAACGCTATTATTCCCTTGAAACATTGCTCTACTGATCAGGACAGCGATAATTTGAAATTTACCTATTTTTCAGAACTTCCCAGATAGATTCAGTGCTGAGCAGTTGACATAGAACTTTCTAGAAGTTTCTAATAATGTATATAGTAGTATAACTATAAGGGCCTTAAGCCAGCAAGTGCAGCTTAGATCTACCTGCCTAAGTGGATATATGTACATACATTTTTCTGAGATGGCATCTAGAGGCTGCAAGCATCCAGCAGACGCATTTAACTATGTCTGCGGCCAATCTATCAAAACAAGAGCGAAAAATTCCTCCGTGGCAGCATCTGCTAAAATGTGCGAGGCCTACAAGGTATATTTCGGCATGCAAGTCGGGGATGAAGAGAAATTCTGGGCACCTCATTTCACCTGTGAGCACTGCAAAAATTCTCTCTGGGGGTGAACAGCGTCAAGTGGTGGACCCCGGAAGGTGTTGATGCCACCACTGCACAAAATTAGGCTTATGAAAGAGTTTGTCACAGCTCTATATAAAGAATCTGCAGCCTTCAAGTACCTTAAGACTTCTTCCCTAAGCTGTGTGAGGCAAAGGTCAAAGCCGGTGTCTTCGTCGGACCACAGATAAAGAAGATCCTGGAGTGCAAGGAATTCCCCGAGAAGCTCACTAGGAAGGAGAAAGCAGCTTGGTACAGCTTTGTCGCAGTGGTTCGGCCCTTCCTGGGCAATCACGAGGCCGATAACTATGTGGAGCTGGTTGAGACTATGGTGAAGAACTACGGCAAAATGGGCTGCAGGATGTCCCTCAAAGTCCATATCCTTGATGTTCATCTTGATAAATTGAAGGAGAATATGGAAGAGTATTCGGAGGAGCAAGACAAGTGCTTCCACAAGGATATACTGGACTTTGAACGCCGCTACCAAGGAACATATAACGAGAACATGATGGGAGATTATATTTGGAGTTTGATTCGTGTAAGTGATTTACAGTACAATCGTAAATCTCGAAAAACTACTCAATTCTAAATCTTTTGTGATCACTTTTGTTTAACATTCGTGTAAGTACATGTTAATTTTGATTCATATGCTGTTGTTTTTCTGGCTCTATGTGAATAAGAATGTGCAAATTCGCCCGTTGTTCAGTTTGGAAATAGGTGAAATTCAAAATCATTATTGTCCTGGTTACAAAACCAAAGTTTGAAAGGAATAATTGCCTTTTTCTCCACTGTTTACGCATAAGCAATTAAGAAGTAACACTTACTACCCATGAACAAAAATTACGTTACACAGCGTTACGAAAAAAGGAATATTTCGCAGCACATCACCTCTTCCATGTTACGTCTCGCAGTTTACAGCCTGAAAATCGAATTTGTGTGTTTGCTTTGGAGTGGCCGTGTTGCGCATAATGAGATGTAGACTTGTCATGAGAAGAGGCGGAGTGGTGGTCAGCAGCACACACGTGTATCGATGTGTTGTTGTGGCAAGTAAGCAATTGCATAATGTGCACATACTATATTCTTGTGGTCATTTGGTTTGGATGAATTAATAACAAAGTTATAGCAACCGGTTCGCTTTATTTCGTGCAGAAATATAACCTGTGGTCCATCTTAGCTTTCGTCAATACCTAAAGCATGAAAAAAATGTTTGGCGCTGTGTGTTTAATAAACATGAATTATACGGCATCTGACGATTTTAATGATATGCAGGGTTTGGTAAGACATTATAAACACGTATCGCGTGAGGCAATTTTGATTACTTGGCAAAATTGGTTATGAACTACAAGATATAGGCTGGCCCGATGATGAATATTGTCATTTCCCATTTATTATCTATGTTGGTAATAGGTTTGAGTATGATAGCGTCGGGCATAAGTGGGTATATATATAATTTCAAAGTTCATCTCGAGAGCGAAATAATATAATGAGTCCTTGTAATGTTATCGTCTAAAGCCACGCTATATATGTGTATGAATCATTTTTCATGACGACTCCCAGCTAACATGTGACCGATCCCGCCCACACCACCACCACCACCACAGAACCTCACTCCCACCACACTCACGCTACACGCCATGAAAAAACCTACCAATGACCTCGTTTTTCCAGACGTCTTATATCATGCAGTGCTTCTTGCATCTCCATCACATGTTCAACATTACAGGAAACCAACGAACGTAATGAATATGGCATCCATGAGAAATGTATAACCACGTATGACCGCTCATCCATACAGGGTGCATTCATACATACTGTAGGATCTTTAACATAAAACTCTAGGAAATTATTGTTCTGTGGCGTTATATGGAATGTATTTTATATAAGAATCCTTTTATACATACCATGATTAAATGCTATTGTGAGTCTTCAGTATAACCAGTCTCTAGAAAGAGATTTGAGATAAACTATTCCATTTACTTCATTTGAACAATTAAGCCACAGCGCAGAAAATTGGAGTGGTGTGCAGGATAGCGAATAGAAGAGACAAATGAAGTGTAATTACAAAGATAAGACATCTTGCACGAAGGTCACTATATAACCTCATCACTAACGTTATCTTAATACAGTTTTTTTTTTCCAAACGTCTTCATTCCGCTGCTTCAAGCTAGCATCATCAAAGGCTGGGGTCCCACACACCATGCTTCAATTTCCTCTACCCTCATGCCACATTTTTCTCCCCCAACCCTCTCCATCCCCCTCCCCTATCTGGATTCCAACTCCGGCGGTTAAGTCATTATCAATGTAACAGTGATGTGAATGGCGTAGTCTCACGGCCTGATCCCAGAAAACGCCTCTGTTTACCCACGTTTGGCCTCGAACTAATGAGTCGACACTCTCAGGTTCGCATGCCACGGAGAAGAACGAGTGACATGAAATTAACTTATTGTTATTTCAGCGAATCCGATGCTAACACCACGTAAAGAAAGACGCTGTTGATACTAGTAACGACCTCAACATGATAAGGAAAAACTTGGGACAGTGAAAGCTTGGAAGGAGCTTGAAATGAAAGCTTCGAAGCGGCGAGTCGATACTGCCTGGGTTCACACCTGACGGAGAGAGAGAAAGGATTGACAGCGCTTACTGTCTGGGCTGGCAGTGGTGGCAGCTGTATAGACAGACCTTGACCTTGACGGCTATAATGACCCTGGGCAATTGACAGGACCAAAGCCTAAAAACCAGCAACCAACATGAGCATAGACAGAAAATTTGCAAGATCTTCTGTCATGAGAACACCAGGAAGAATATAGAAAGGCGACCCGCACACACAGAGCGGTCTGGGTGAAGTGGTGTGAAGCAATGCAGACGATCATACCCAATGTTACGACTGGATCGAGTCGGTAGTTAGGTAGGTGTGCGTACTGTACCTTTGATAAATCAAATCAGTGTTCACTTCATCACATCTAAAATGCTTATGGCGTATGCTACTTTTGTCAAAGGTATCTGAGATGAAACAGGACGCCTCAACATTTCTACCCAGAAGGAATATTTTGATAATGGAGATGATGTTTCTTCTAATCTGTATGATGATTAAAAGAAGCTTTGTGCTGGAATAATGCAATATTATGTCAGCCGATTTATTTATTATATGTATGCTATTAGATACTACGTGTACCAGCAGATTCTAGGGAAGAAAACGAAATGCGAGGGTCTTGGAGAGAGGGGTTTGGGTGGGGGTCTTCAGTATTTTGGGGATGGAAGGTGTGGGGGCCTGGGAGGTGAGTCAGTTGCTATTTGCAGATGACACGGCTCTGGTGGCAGACTCGAGTGACATACTGCAATAGCTGGTGTCAGAGTATAAGAGTGCGTCGAGAAGTAATTTGAGTAAAACCAGTGTTATGAGGTTTAGCGAGGGGATTGGGTGAGGAGGAAGACGAGATGGTTTCAGTGTGAGTTTGTGAAGAGAGACCTGACATGGACCCTCACAAGGGCATACTCATTATGAGCATTTAGAGGTTCGAGCCTCTTGACCAGACGAACACTGTTAAGGATGAATGAGTCAGACACCGTACCAGCAAATGGTTGATAACAGTTTTACTTAGTTCCTAATACTATTGAGCTTGTAATCAGTATTATTGTTTTATTAGGTTTGTGAGTTTTAACTAAACCATACAAATAAGAAATCTGATTTTTTTGAATACTGAACTGTTTGATGAGGTCATCTCTCCTGTCAGTAAATCTCTTGAAGATATTCTAGCACTATGTTTGAAATTTGCCACGCTCTGAGCTATACAGGCACCGTGAACCGATCATTTAAGATTCCTACACGTAACCCACCAGTAACTCGCTATGTAATATAAATTATGCATCGTAAATGTGATGTACCCTAGACATTCTTTCGACCCTCCATATGTCTTCAATTGTATGCCAATGGTGATGTTTCTTCATTTCTCACCGTGATATTTGTACATGTACCCAAGTGACCCCCTTTTTCTAACGGGACGAATATGCCCCTGGGTCACTGAGCCCACTTAGCCCCACCTGTCACCCACATGCATCGATGTATTGTACCCACTGCTGTTACGCTCTATACTTGCCTCCACCTACCCCCTAGCCAGGTGCCCTTCACCCGCGTTATCACTAAGATGTTTCTTCTGTGTTTACGTATATAGGCAAATGAAAACTTCAAATTCATTTCCTTACAATTAACACCCCGAGCTGTGTGTTGAACTTAGTGATACTGCACTTTCTAACACACGTCTCCGGTAAGTACTTTTTGCTGATCCAACCGTCGTGGCTAAATCTCGTCGTGGTTGCGATATACATCCATCATCCCTCACACAATCGACCCTCCTCAATTCTACACATTGTCCTCTGGTATTTCATTCCCCCAAAAATCGTTCACCCTTCTCCTCTCCTTTCATCTCAAAACTCGAGTCCATAAGACACCGTCGGGACTACTGTGTTATACCTTCAAGTATACCTATCTTTATCCCGGCATAGTTCGACCTTTCCTTCCACACACACACTCACACACACATTCCTCATAGCGCCCTGTCTTCCAACCCTGGGACTCCGTCTCGGGCCCAATCATCACAGCCGCTGCCACTTGCGCTCCCAGGTTACCAAAAGCACTACAGGTCCTCCCAATCCAATCTTTCATGCGAGCCTTACTCTGGGTGTAGTTCTGGCTGTTAGGTGTCCCACTATGTAGTGAGGGCTGTTAGGTGTTCCAGGGTGTAGAGAGGGCTGTTAGGTGTTCTGGGGTGAAGTGAGAGCGTTTAGGTGAACCAGGGTGTAGTAAGGGCTGTTAGGTGTCCCAAAGTGTAGTGATGGCTGGTAGGTGTGCCAGTGTTTAGAGAGGGCTGTTAGGTGTCCCAGGGTTCAGTGAGAGCTGTTAGGTGGCCTAAGGTGTAGTGAGGGCTATCAGGTGTCCCAAAGTGTAGTGATGGCTGTCAGGTGCCCAAGTGTGTAGTGAGGGCTATAAAGTGTAAAAGGGTGTAGTGGGGGCTGTTAGGTGTCCCAGTGTGTAGTGACAGCTGTTAGGTGTCCCAGGGTGTAGTAAGAGATGTTACGTACCCCAGGGTGTAGTGACAGCTGTTAGGTGTCCCAGGGTGTAGTGATAGCTCTTTGGTGTCCCAGGGTGTAGTGTGAGCTGTTAGGTGTCCCACGGTGTAGTAGGGGCTGTTAGGTGTCAAAGGGTGTAGTGAGCGCTGTTAGGTGTCTCAGTGTGTAGTGAGAGCTATTAGGTGTCCAGGATGTAGAGAGGGCTGTTAGGCGTTCCTGGGTGGAATGAGAGCTGTTAGGTTTCCCAGGGTGTAACAAAGGCTGTTAGGTGTACCAGGTTGAAGTGAGGGCTGTTAGGAGTCTCATAGTGTAATGAGTGCTGTTAGGTGTTCCAGGATGTACTGGGGGGTGTTAGGTGTCCCAAGGTCTAATGAACTCTCTTTGGTGTCCCAGGGTATAGTGAGAGCTGTTAGGTGTCCTAGGGTATAGTGAGGGCTGTTAGGTGTTCCAGGGTCTAGTTAGTACTGATAGGTGTCAATATGTGTAATGAGGCCCATTAGGTGTCCCAGGGTGTAGTGAAGGTTGTTAGGTGTTGTAGGGTGTAGTGAGAGCTGTTCTGTGTCCCAGTGTGTAGTGAAGGCTGTTGGGTGTCCCAGGGTGTAGTGAGATATGTTAGGTATTCCAGTGTCTAGTAAGGGCTGTTAGGTGTCCCAGGGTGTAGAAAGGGCTGTTAGGCATCCCAGGGTGTAGTGAGAACTGTTAGGTGTCCCAGAGTGTAGTGAAGACTGTTAGGTGTTCCAAGGTGTAGTAAGACCAGTTAGGTATTCCATAACGTAGTGAGGGTAGTTTGATGTCCCAAGGTGCAGTAATAGCTGTTTGATTTCCCAGGGTGAAGTGAGAACTGTTAGGTATCCCAGGGTACATTAAAGACTCTTAAGTGTCCCAGGGTGCAGTGAGAGCTCTAGGTGTCCCAGGATGTAGTGAGAGCTGTTGGGTGTCAGAGGGTGTAGTGGGGGTTGTTATGTGTCCCAATACGTAGTGAGAGCTGTTAGGTGTCCCAGGGTGTAGTGAGGGCTGTTAGATGTATCAGGGTGGAGTGAGGGCTGTTAGGTGTCCCAGGGTGGAGTGATAGCTGTTAGATTTCCCTGGGTATAATGAGAGTTGTTGGCTTTCCCAGGTTGAAGCGAGGGCAGTTAGACGTCCCATAGTGTAATGAGGGCTGTCACATATCCCAGGATGTACTCTGGGCAGTTAGGTGTCCCAGGGTGTAATGAGGGCTGTCAGTTGTCCCAGGGTGTCGTGAGAGATGATAGGTGTCCCAGGGTGTAGTGAGGACTGTTAGGTGTCCCAGGGTGTAGTGAGAGCTGTTAGGTGTCCCAAGGTGTAGTGAGAGTTGTTAGGTGTCCCCTGATTTAGTGACGACTGTTAGGTGTCCCAGGTTTTAGTGAGAGTTGTTAGGTGTCCCATTCCGTAGTATGAACTGTTAGGTGGCCCAGGGTGAAGTGAGGGTTGTTAAGTGTCCCAGGGTGGAGTGAGGGCTGTAAGGTATCCCAGGGTGTAGTGAGAGCTATTAGGTTTCTCAGGATGTAAAGAGGGCTGTTAGGTGTCTTAGGTTGAAGTGAGGGCTGTTAGGTGTCCCATATTGTAATGAGGGCTGTCAGATGGCCAAGGTTGTACTGGGGCTACTAGGTGTCCAAGGGTGTAATGAGCGCCCTCAGGTGTTCCAGGGTATAATGAGTGCTTTCAGGTGTCCCAGGGTGTAGAGAGATTTGTTAGGTGTCCCGGAGTGTAGTAAGGACTGTTAGGTGTCCAAGGGTGTATTGAGGACTGTTAGGTATCCAAGGGTGTAGTGAGAGTTGTTAGGTCTCCCAGGGCGTAGTGAGGGCTGTTAGGTGTCCCAGGGGGTAGTGAGAACTGTTAGGAGTGTCTGTGTGCAGTGAGGACTGTTAGATGTCCTGGGGTGAAGGGAGAGCTGTTAGGTGTCCCAGGATGTAGTGAGGGCTGTTAGGTGTCCAAGGTTGGAGTGAGGGCAGTTAGGTGTTCCAGGGTGTAGTGAGGGTTATCAGGTTTTGCAGGATGCAGTGAGACCTGTTAGGTGTCTAAGTGTGTAGCGAGGGTTGTTAGGTGTCTAAGGTTGGAGTGAGGGCAATTATTTGTTCCAGGGAGTAGTGAGGGTTATCAGGTTTTGCAGGATGCAGTTAGACCTGTTAGGTGTCTCAGTGTGTAGTGAGGGCCGTTGGGCGTCCCAGGGTGTAGTGAGAACTGTTAGGTGTCCCATGTTGTAGTAAGGACTGTTAGGTCTCCCAGGGTGTAGAGAGAGCTGTTATGTGTACCAGGGTATAGCGAAGGCTGCTAGGTGTTCCAAGTTGTAGTGAGAGATGTTAGGTGTCCCAAGGTGTAGTGAGAAAATATAAGGTATCCCAGGGTATAGGGAGGGCTGTTCGATGTCCCAGGGTGCAGTGAGAGCTGTTTGGTTTCCCTGGGCTTAGTGAGGACTGTTATATGTCCCAGGGTTTATCAAAGACTGTTAGGCGTCCCAGGGTGCAGTGAGAGATGTTAGGTGTCCCAGGGTGTAGTGACAGCTATTCGCTGTCCGAGGGTTTAGTTGGGGTTGTTAGGTGTCCCAGAGCGTAGTGAGATCTGTTAGGTGTCCCTGGGTGTTGTGGGGGCTGTTAGGTGTCCCAGGGTGTAGTGACAGATGTTAGGTTCCCCATGGTGTAGTGAGGGCTGTTTAGTTTCCCAGAGTGTAGTGAGAGCTGTTAGGTATCCCAGGGTGTAGTGAGGGCTGTTAGTTGTCCCAGGGTGTAGTGAGAGATGTTAGGGGTCCCAGGGTGCAATGAGAGCTGTTAGGTGTACCAGGGTGTAGTGAGAGATGTTAGGTGTCCCAGGATGTAGTGAGGGATGTCAGGTGTTCCAAGATGTAGTGAAAGCTATTAGATGTCCCAGGGTGTATTGAGAGTTATTAGGTGTCCGAGGATGTAGTGTGGATTGTTAAGGATCCCTCGATATGATGAAGGCTTTTTGGTGTCCCAGGGTGTAGCGAGATCTGTTAGGTGTCCCAGGGTGTAGTGAGGGCTGTTAGTTGTCCCAGGTTGTAGTGAGAGATGTTAGGGGTCCCAGGGTGCAGTGAGAGCTGTTTAGTTTCCCAGGGCATAATGAGAGCTGTTGGGTGTCCCAGGGTGTAGTGTGGGCTGTTGGGTGTCCCAGTGTGTAGTGTGGTCTGTTAATTGTCCCAGGATGTAGTGAGAGATGTTAGGTGTTCCAGGTTGTAGTGAGAGATGTTTGGTGTCCCAGGGTGTAAAGAGAGCTGTTGGGTGTCCCAGGGTGTAGTGTGGGCTGTTAGATGTCACAGGTTAAAGTGAGGGCTGATAGGTATCCCAGGGTGTGGTGAGAGCTGTTAGGGTTCCCAGGATACAATGAGAGCTGTTAGGTGTACCAGGGTATAGTGAGAGATGTTAGGTGTCCCAGGATGTAGTGGGGGATGTTAGGTATCCCAAGATGTAGTGAGAGCTGTTAGATGTCCCAGGGTGTATTGAGAGTTGTTAGGTGTCCGAGGATGTAATGTGGATTATTAAGGATCCCACGGTATGATGAGGGCTTTTTGGTGTCCCAGGGTGTACCGAGATCTGTTAGGTGTCCCAGGGTGTAGTGAGGACTGTTAGTTGTCCTAGGTTGTAGTGAGAGATGTTAGGGGTCCCTGAGTGCAGTGAGAGCTGTTTAGTTTCCCAGGGCGTAATGAGAGCTGTTGGGTGTCCCAGGGTGTAGTGTGGGCTGTTGGATGTCCCAGTGTGTAGTGTAGGCTGTTAATTGTCCCAGGATGTAGTGAGAGATGTTAGATGTTCCAGGTTGTAGTGAGATGTTGGGTGTCCTTGGGTGTAAAGAGAGCTGTTGGGTGTTCCAGGGTGTAGTGTGAACTGTTAGATGTCCCAGGTTAAAGTGAGGGCTGTTAGGTATCCAAGGGTGTGGTGAGAGCTGTTAGGTATCCCAGGGTGTAGTGAGGGCTGTTAGTTGTCCCAGGGTGTAGTGAGAGATGTTAGGGGTC
>JAUTZA010174329.1:0-10274 GCA_032273845.1 Panulirus longipes | reverse complement strand
GGATAAACTAATGAATTAGACACGTTTTCTACCAGCCGGTGGATTCACCAAGACTTCTGAATCACTGCGGCAGGCAACGTTCACTGCAGCGTGGACGCGGGTTACTTCTTGTTGCAATCCTGGGTAATGTAAGGGACATCACGGGAAGAACCTGGTTGGACATGTACAGAATGAAAGTACATTCCTCCGGAGTCTATCAGACCAGCCAGGCTGAATAACATATTCTAATGACAACCTGCAGCATAAGACAACTTGGTAAACCAACCCCTCACCAGGAAACCTCGGCCGCAGAATATCACTGCGGTCCGCGGTTTCAAACAACCTGATTCATCAGTAGAGCTTGGATTTCACAATTGACGTCAGGATATGGGGAATTGTTGATGAAGTGAGCTCTTGTCAGCACTACCGCATGATGTACATTTTGAATATAAACATTTTGACTAAATGCATGATGAACAGTTTGAATTTAAATAATACCTGACGCACTCACTGGCTTGTTGACGTACACTGACAGTGGCCTGCTGATGTATACTGGCACTGGTCTTATGACGTACTTTGGCACGGTCCTGTTGATGTACGCTTGACACTGGCCTGCTTACTTACAGTGACACTGTTCTGCTAACGCATATTGGCACTGGCCTGCAGACATTCATCGCCATTGGCTTGCTAACGTACACTGGCACAGGCTTGCTGACGTACACTGGTACCGGTTAGCTGACTTACTCAGATTCTGGCCTTCTGATATGAACTGGTACCAGTCAGGTGACTTAGGCTGGTACTGGATTTCTGACATACACTGATACCATTCAGCTCAAGAACATTGGCACCTGCCACGAGTATATACGTGGTATAGTGCACGGGGGTCGTCTACGCCACAGCTCGGGCTGGGCACGGGCTGCTAGGTTGGGTCGTTGGTCGACTAGGCAGATGGAAGCCGCTCACATAGCTGTCCCTCCAACTATCTGGTCCGATACATTTCGTAGGTACTTTTTTTGGGCACTTTTAGAGTTCTTCTTAGTACATCCTGTAGTTTTCCTGATGGTTCCAGGTGAGGTGTTGAAATTTCGGACCCTGGACGTTAAAGGCGTTCTCTTTTCCCTGTAACACCTCAGGACCTCTTTTTTTTCCAGTGGGAAATTATTTCCGAATGAAGATGGGGTCCGTGCTGTCTACGATTTTTGCGATTATAGATTGTATACTTCTCTCGTCAGCGCTTCAGGAATTATAGCCTCTGTGATACAGCCGTTCCCGGTAATTTAGCTCATTTTCCACGTTTAAGTAGGCCGTGAAAGGTCTTCGAACTCTCTCTTATTCTGCTATTTCGCCTTTACTGTGAGGTGATGTTAAAACACAGCAGTATCCTATTCGTGGTAGAATTAGTGCCTTGAAAAGTACCACCAATGGTTTTTCTTCACTTTTCTTGAAGGTCCGCAGGATCCATCCCACCATCCCTGCAGGCAACTGTTGTTGTGTTGAATTTGGTGAAGATCATTAAGTCGTTAGTCTGGTGCGCTTCGCAAATATTTATCCTTGGCACCCTTAAACTTCACTGTGCATCCCATGGTGTTTCTGATGGTTACAGACAATGTTTGAGAGTCTCGGGCCCCGGGTGTTTAGGATGTTCTCCCTTTTTGTGCATATCACATTTTCTGATTTTAGAGGTAGCATTTTGCAAAGCCTTCCATATCTGTCGTCCCAGTAGGAAGTTATTTCCGAGTGTAAGCTGGGGATCATGCCCTCTAGAATTTACCAGGTATAGGTAATATTCCTTAAGGAGGTACAACCTCTCTGATTTTAACCATTCCCAGTGATTTAGTACCTTTATCACGTTAAAATGGGCTGTGAGAGATATTTGGACACTCTGATTCTGCAGTTTCACCCGCTTTGTAGGGTGATGTTAGAACACAGCAGTATTCTGTTCATGAGAAAATTCGTGCCTTGAAACATATCATAATTGGTTTTCCTTTCCTTTTCTTGAAAGTTCGCATGACCCGTCCTACCATCCATCTAGAGGAGGCAAATGTTGTTTTGTTTTGTTGGCTGAAGGTTAGGTCGTAAGACATCAATACTCAGATGTCTTCACATTGTCCATCTGGCTTATGAAACTGTATGCGACCGTCCGGTAATTTGTTTTGGTTTTGATTTCTTCGTTTTCATCGCTACGGCGGAGTTGAAACTCAACGCCGTTGAAAAAGCATGTTATTTTCAGTAGCCCAGTGGAAGACTTCATTTATGTCTCCTTTTAGTCTTTCGTTTCCTCCGCTGATGTGATTTTCATGGTTAGTATCATCTGGAAAGGATATGAAACTGTGACATGTTCTCGTTAGTGTCAGATACAAGAATGAGGAGCAGTTAGGGGTGCAATTTCTTGAGGGACTGAGCTTTTCACTCAGAAGGCACTGGACATGGCCTAGTTTACGCATGCTATATGCTATAGCACCATAGTCACATCAAATGCTTTTGCAAAGTTTGTGTATATGACGTTATTTACTTTGTACTGCAGAAACCTCAAAATCTTATATTGTTAGTGAAACTATTGAGACTTCTTCCCACCCTGAAACCATGTTGTCTGTCCTGGGTTATGTAGATTGTTCAGTTCCATAAATTCAGTCAGTCTGTTTCTTAGGATTCCCCCGCAGTTTTCATAATGTGCTACGCTGGTGCTATCGGTCGGCAGGTTACAGGCACTACTTTGCTTCCAGCTTTGTCGAGTGGAGTGATGTGGGTCAGTTTCACACTTTTTACTCAGAGGATAGTCAGTGCACGTACTAGAGGTGTTTTGTATTTCCATGTTAAGACTAGGTTCCATGCCTCCGGACCTGGGGCTGAGTGCATGGGCATGTTCTCAGTGGTCCTCTCGAAATCCTGTGTTGAGGTGGTGATATTTTCTCTGTGTACCATTGGGAGTGGGGGAGGCCATTGTTTAGGAACCTGGTCTGTTGGGTCATTTGTCTTTAAGGTGGTTTTTGGTTCACTGAAGACCGGCCCTTAATGTTTTTTAGGATCTCATTCATCTCGTGGCAGACATCTGTAAGTTTAATCTCTTCGGACTTTATGGCTCACGATTTGCGTTTTGCAAACGAGTAAAGGTATTTCCGATTATTTCTCATCATTAGTGGCTCTTTCCCCTTGCTCTTTTTCCATTGCTTCGGGTGACATTTTGAATTTATGGTCTATATCCGTCTGTTCATTTGACATGTTTCCCCTCCTCTGCTGGGTTAGCTGTGGCATTTTTAGTCCCGTTTCGCCACATTTGTAGGGCTCGTCTTCCTGTTGTGCCAACCTCTCGCTGTTGCGTGTTTGGACCACTAGAGTGGTCGTGTCTTCAACACACTCCTCCTCTGTTTTTGTGCTCAGCAGGGTCTCAGCAGGTTTCCCTTTGTGTTCCAGAAATATTGATTACATCATTGCATTTTATGTGCTTACTATTAAAGTTTTCATAATATTGCTGAATACACCCGGATGGTTTAGCATAGAAACTTGTATTCATTTCGTTTAGTTTGTGATCAGAGCACAGGATGTTTGAGATGGTAATGTCGCTTATTAGGGCCACATTATTTGTAAATATCAAGTCCAGAGTGTTATTTCTTGTGGCTAGTTTTTGTTATTTGTTGACTGAGGGAGAACTTGTCACATAGTCTGAATAACTCTTTTTTGCAGCTGTTCGTCTGAGCTGCTTCCATTGTCAGCAGTTTCGTCTATAATGTTGTTTCCTGCTTGTCTCCGTATAGTGTGCGGTAGTTTAAGTCGTGCTGTACGTGCACCCACCCTTCGCATAGTGTCGACAGATTACGTGCGCTTCGTGATTTCTTGTTTCCTCACTGCATTGTATATGTCGCTTTCCTCACCCGCTGTCAGGCCTGAGAGAGCTTTCTGACACATTTTCTCCCTCTTCCTCCATACTTGAGTCAGTGGCCCTCCATACTTGAGTCAGTGGCCCTCAATACTTGAGTCAGTGGCCCTCAATACTTGAGTCAGTGGCCCGCTATACTGAAGTCAGTGGCCCGCCATACTTGAGGCAGTGGTCCACCATACTTGAGTCAGTGGCCCTCCATACTCGAGTCAGTGGCCCTCCATACTCGAGTCAGTGGCCCTCCATACTTGAGTCAGTAGGCCCTACATCCTTGAGTCAGTGGCCCTACATACTTGAGTCAGTGGCCCACCATACTCGAGTCAGTGGCACCGTCTCTTTCTGTGCTCATGTCTGTCCCAGAAGTTTCTTGGCTTCCACTTCCAAGCATCAGCTTCCACTGTCGCCTCTGCCTTCCTTTCCATGCTTGACCACATGGTCTTGTGTCTCTCTCGTTGGTGCTGTGTCAGAGCCAATGGAGTCTACTACATCACTCTTCCTTACAGCTTTTTCCATTTCTGAGTTTTTACTTCTTCTGAATCTGAGGTGGAAGTGATGTCCTGCGAATCTTTCCACTTGCCGTAGTGTGTGTGTGTGTGGGCGAGTCTTTTACTAACTTCGCTTCGTCAGTCTCGAGTTCCATTCAATATGTCCGAATGCGAGACTGAAGTGGGTGTTTTTGGCTCCTGTTCGCCTCGTACCATTTGTCTTGAAGGCAGTTTTGACCGTTGCATTTTTTCCACAGTTTATGTTCGTCCATTTGAAATGTAAAGGTTCGGTTACTAGTTGCACTTGCAGTTGACTGCTGACTGTTCAAGATGGTCTTGCATACAGAGCAGTCACACCACTGGTCAGTGTCTGTGTTTTGCTCCTCTTTTTGTGTATCGACAGTCTGTATTGTGTTCTCTCAGCGTCACTCGTCTCCCATCCTATTGACAATTAACCTTTACATTTGCTGACATTGTTACAGATTTATGCATCATGGTTCATAGAGTATCACATCAGTTGATGTTTTTTACCTTATCCCTTGATTTTTTTCAGTCAGTTAGTTTTGCATCTGGCTGTTCCCACCGTATTACCTTAACCGTGTCAGGTATCCTGTCCTCTCCCACTGCCTCCTGCCTTTTTCACTGACTTCCATCGTCTTTCTTAGGGGGTTGAGGTTTGGCCAGTGTTGCCGCTGTGAGAGCAGATTATTAACTACTCTTATTATGTGTTATTTCTATTTTTTTTCGATATGGCTTATTTACTGACGTAAATGCTTATATAGAAGTTATCATAGCTGTTCCTGTAAGTAGGTTTTATGTCTTTATCTCGTGTATAATACCCGTGAAAGGTGCTAGTCAGTTGACACCGTCTGCTGGTGTGTTTTGTGACCCCCTGTGCCATCACCCGGGCTCGAGCTTCCAATTATACACTCAGTCGTTATTTTTCCACTTTCCCTTATTCACTCTCAGTGTAACGATCTGTGAACATTTGGCTAAAGTTTTGGTTTAAGGAGCGCAGCTTTGTTGGACTTTCTTTGTCTAGGTTTAAGTAAGTCAAAATCAGGCCAAATGCTCTCATGTGACGTCTAATGCCCAGTGGGTCTCAATGTTTTCTCGATTTTTCTTCAAACATTTCCAACTAACGCTACCGCTTCCACCAGAAACTTGGTGTTATAGCGAGTGGGTTTGATTCCGGTGTGCCAGACACCAGGTGCTCCACACCTCGAAGGCTCCGGGAGCCAGATGAAGCTCGAGAATTATACAGTGGCTGCGCGGCGCCCCTACCCTGAAGAGAACTGGTCCTAAGCCATTATTACAACGTTTACCTTCCTCAGTGGACGTACACTGGCACCGACCACCTGACGTGTGTACAGGCGTTATCTCTTTGACCTTCCTTGGCTTTGATCTGCTTGCGTCGACTGGCGTTGGTATGCTCCCGCTCACTGGCCTACTGGCTGAATCACACTGTCATTGGTCTCGACGTAAACTGACGTGCTAACGTACAGTGGCAGTGACGTTCTGACGTTCTGGCCCGCTGGAAAGCATTGGTCGTATGATGCTGACGCACACGTCCACTCAGCAGACGTCAGGACGTACGGGATGTGACGTGAACCACTGGACGGTGAGACTCATCGCCGATGGCGGACGCACACAGCACAACAGCTGACATCCGGAGGCACGCGAAATGCCACACTTGTATTTTGCATGTTTCCCCGGGTGAGTAAGGTTTGCTTTCTTGCGGCAGTGTTGCGTGTGGTGTTTTGCGTCAGTGTTGTGTGATGTGGTATGTCAGTGTTGTGTGTGGTGTTGTGCGTCAGTGTTGTGTGGTGTTGTGCGTCACTATGGCGTGTGATGTACGACAGTGTGCGGTGTGCTGTGATGATGCTGTGTTGGGGTGTGGTGTGGTGTGGTGTGGTGCGGCAGTGTGGGACGTTACGCTCTGCGGCAGTGTTGGGTGTGATGAGGTAGGGCAGTGTGTGGTGTGGTGCGATGCTACGGTGTGGGGATGTGGTATGGTGCAGCAGTATGTGGTGTTATGCGGTGAGGTAGTGCGGGGTGTGGAGTGGTGCGGCAGTGTGGGGTTCGGTGCTGCAGTGTGGTATACGGAGGCCTCAGTGTGGTGGAGGTACCAGTAACTGAGGCAGGATTGTAGCTGGGCAATGGCAATAGGTGAGGCCTTCAGTTTGCAACGGGCGAACTACGTCAGGGTCTATGGTAGGATACAACAGATACTTCGGGACACAAAGACACGGAAGGATACGTTGGGACTCGTAGGAATACACCAGGGACATTTCAGGACACTCTGGAAGACACTAAGACGCAGGGACACGCCAGAACAGTCGGGAAGATTTAGAAAGACGTTAAGAACGCTTTAGGACACGGACGTTTTGAAGATATGTGGGGACATAGTAAACCAGAGGCTCGTCAGGAGATGCAGGGACACGCGAGGACACTCCAGTTTACAGGCTTGGGCGTTCCGGCCCCGTCTGGTCTCCCAGCTGCACGGGAGGACACACACGAGACATTTGGGTAAGTCAGGAAGAGAGGTGAAGACATCTCGAGATATGGCAGGACATAGGAGGACACGGGCGGGTACCTTGGGACACGGCAGGGACGGGAGGACACGAGAGCGTGCACACTGGGTCATGCGATTTGCCTGCAGCGTGATTGATTCAGTCTGGTTCACTCCACTACCCTGCTCCTCGTACCCGCTGGGTCACGGGAGAACTCCAGACCTGGGTCCTTGTACTCGCCAGGTCACTTGAAAACCCCAGGTCACTTGGTGACGGGTATTGCGGTTCTTGATATCCTCAGATCACACCAGTCTTTGTCTTGGGACCTTTGATCATGACAGCTTCAGGTCGTACCACGGTTGGATGTAATAGTAGACCCAGTTCACATCAGTTATTGTTCTGGGACCCAATGGTGACATGGACCAGTGTTGTGGGAATTGGGTGGTCTTATCTGCTCGCATGTCACACCAACCATTGTCGCTGGATTAGGGTCTTACGGCCACAGATTACACCAGTCAGAGTTGCAGGACCTGGTCTCACAGTCCTATGTTACACCAGTCAGAGTTGCAGAAACTGGCCTCACAGTCCTATGTTACACCAGTCAACATCGTAACTTTGGGTCAGCCATGATTACAGAAAAGAACTCTTCCAGTGTCCACATTGCTTGCCATGCTTGAAACAAGCATCGTAGCGTAGGTGTGGCGGGCTGAGGTTAGGACAGCATAATCTGTGGTAGGTTGGCTTTGGTAGGGTAATTTAAAGTATCTCGTTGGATGTGAAAAATCAGATGATGTTTACAGTTGTCAGAAGCACGGCAGTTTTATCCCGTCAACGACAAAATGCTTTTGTGATGTGTGTGTTGGGCGTAAATCAATGGGTGAAGAGTGGCGTTAAGGGTAATATTTTTAGATGTTCACCAGACCTTAGCCAGGCATGAGCCCTTAGCTATACTACCCCGGTCTATTGCATTAACCCCTGGATTGTGGGGGATAGGAAATGTCGAGGGAAAGGTACTAGGGATGTTTAAGCCTCAGGGAAACTGGCTTGTTGCTCCTCTGGTCTGTCAGGCTGTTATGAGGCTTGGGTCGGTAGGCCTGCGTACTTTAAACAACCTGGTTGGTTAGATACTTTCTCTGGGTATCCGTCCAGATTATTTCTGAAGAAGGTACCTCGGGTGGTGGCCTATAATGTTTTTGTTGCTTGCTGGCAGTAAGGTGACGTTTCGTGTTCCGTATGTTTACACTTTTCTGTGACTGTGCCTGCAGCACCTTTTGCTTTTAGTAATGTTCTTTTACTTTCTTCCATGCCCCTCTTGTCATTAGGGAACGTAGTTTGGAAAACATACTTTCCATGAGTTTCCAGGATTGAATTGTGGCTTCTCTCTCGCGTCTGCGGCGGTGTGGTGTGTGGTGTGGCAGTATTGGGAGCAGCACTGGGAGGGTAGGAAGAAAGAAGAATGGAAGACTTGTGGGGTGGTATATTGAGGGGAAGGCTGTAAGGATGGAAGACTTGGGGGAGGGTGTTACCAGAGGAAAGGCTGCAGTGGTATACTAGGTCAATAAGAATGCTGGTACGAGGCGGGCGGATGGATGAAGCCAGTGCAGGAGTCAGGTGGTTGCGTGAGGTGTGTTCTTTGATGACCACACTGGTATAAAACTGATATATATCAACGAGAAGAGAGCACTATACAGGAGGCGACAAAGAACTGCAGACCTTCTAAAGAACCACAGCTCACCCAGTAGGGGAAAGAATCCCTGTCATACAAACTGACCAGACACTCAGAATGTCATATGGAACCCAGAAAAAGGAAGAAGAGGAAAGAGCCATTGATGAAATAAGGAGTAACCCAAAGTGCTCGTATGCTAAACGGAAATTAGGAGCACAAAATCCACTGGCCGCCTAGAATCAGAATGGCACTTTTATGAATGGCTGCCAGGAGATGAGATTGAAAAAAAGCTTTATGAATCGGTATTTAATGAGGAAAAAAAAAAGCTTTAAAGATGAATGAACCAACATATTTTCCTAAAGAGTAATCCCCCAAGAGTACACATAGCAGATATCACCACCTCAACACAGGATTTCGAGAGGGTCATTGAGAGCAGGCCCATGCACTCAGCCCCAGGCTCGGACTTCAGAAACTCAGTCTTCACAAAGAAGTGCAGGACGCCTCTAGCACGGGCGCTGACTATCCTTTGGAGAAAAATCTAGATTCTGGTATCACCCCTGAGAGTATGACACTTACATCACCCCACACCACATAGATGGAAGCAAAACAGTCGCAAGAAACTGTCAACCGACAGGATTAACATTCCACATTGTTATAATCTTCGAAATAATCTTAAGAGGCAAAGTAACTGTATTTATTGAACTGAACAATCTAAGTAACCCAGGACAGCATGGATTCAGGGCGGGGAGATCTTGCCTCTCTCAGTTGCTTGACCCTTATGTCAAGATTGTTGAAGCTCTGGAAAACAAACAAAATGCTAACATGATCTTCACAAAGTTTGTAAATTTATATTTGTAAACCATGCCATCTCCGATGTCTTCACAGTAAAGAGCTCAGTCCCCAAAGGAACTATACTTGCATCTTCCCTGTTCCTATTGTTATATCTGACGTTGACTTAAGCAAGAGCCATGGCTTCATGTCATCATCTGCAGATGATACAAGAATAAGTATGAAAATCACGTCAGTAGAAACAGAGGATGCTGAAAGGCTACAAAGAGACATGAGTGAAATCTCCCGCTTGGCCACTGAGAATATGCTTTTCAGTGGCTATTTGTTTCAACCCCTCCGGTGTGGTGAAAAAGAGGAGATTAAAAACAACGCAGAATATCGCACAGACACAGACTTTGTCAGAAACAGATGAATAACGTGAAAGGCTCCGGAATAGTAACGTTTAACGACCTAACCTTCACCTAACACAACATAACAACAGTTACCTTCAACTGAAGGATGGTGGGCTGAATCCTGCGGATTTTCAAGACAAAGAAGAAAAACCAATAATGATTCCATTCAAGACCCTAGTTCTTTCACGAATGGAATATTGCTGTGTTACATTATCACCCTACACGGCAAGCGAAACTTTAGCAAAATATGATCAGAGATCTTTCACAGTCCATGTTAATGTGGTAAAGGAACTAGATTATTTGCGGCTGAAGTCTCTGATGCTATACTCCTTGGAGCGCAGACGGGGAAACCCTGGAAAGAATGGTCTCCAACTTACGCTCGGAAATAACATCCTGCTGGCACGACAGACATGGAAGACTTTGTAAAATGCCACCTCTGAAATCCAAAGGTGCGATATGCACAAAAAGAGAGAACGCCTTAAACCTCCGGGCCCCAAGACTCATTCAATACCTTGTCTGCGGTCATAAACATCATGGGCAGCGCAGTTGAGAAGGTAAAGAGTGCATTGGGCTAAT
>JAUTZA010173226.1:0-10286 GCA_032273845.1 Panulirus longipes | reverse complement strand
CAATGAAAGGGTAAAAGATATGTGTGGTAATAAAAAGAGTGTGGTAGAGAAAGCAGAAGAGAGTGTGTTAAAATGGTTTAGACATATGGAGAGAATGAGTGAGGAAAGGTTGACATAGAGGATATATATATGTTGGTTCACTCTCCCTCTTCTATAGGTATTACTTTGGTTTCTGCTCGTGAGAGCTGGCTGCTTGTGTGCCCACACTATTAGCTAGACCTCGCAATACTCGGCAAGCTGCTGTGTCACATGATTATTGTGTGGCCATCTGCAACTCAAGGGTGGGCTGTTTTGATACCTGCTTCTTTCCCTACACGTCAAAGCTTTGGAACTCTCTACCTTCTTATGTCTTTCCCAATAACTATGACCTGACACATTTCAAAAGACAGGTCTTTTACATCCTCCAAAATTTGTAAATACTTTCCCTTCTCTTTTCTTTTTCCTTTTCATAATTCTCTATATTTCAATAAAGGCCTGGCCCTGATGTGGACTTTTGTTCTGTGACTGGAGCCTTGAGAAGAAGAGAGAAAAAAAAAAAAGTGGAGGGAACAAGGAGAAGCAGGAGACCAAATTGGAAGAATGGAGTAAAAAAAATTTTGAGTGATAGGGTCCTGAACATGCAGGAGGGTGAAGGGCATGAACAAAATAGAGTGAATTGGAACGATGTGGTATACTGGGGTCAACATGCCATCAGTGGACTGAACCAGGGCATGTAAAATGTCTGGGGTAAACCATGGAAGGGTCTGTGGGGCCTGGATGTGTATAGGGAGCTTTGGTTTTGGTGCATTACACATGACAGCTTGTGTATGGATATGAGTGGATGTGGCCTTTCTTTGTCTGTTTTCTGGCACTACCTTGCTGGTGTAGGGGGTGGCAATGCTGTTTCCTGTGGGGTAAGGTGGCACCGGGAATGGATGAAGGCAAGCAAGTGTGAATATCTACATGTGTATATATGTATATGTATGCATGTATAGGTATGTGTATGTGCATATATGTGTATATATGTGTACGTGAGTGGATGTATCTTACTTTGTCAGATTCCTGGCACTACCTCACTAACACAGGAAATGGCAATCTGTCTGTAGCCTATGCCTTGCAACCATATGATATTCTTGGAACTACTATTCCTTCAAACATACCCATTTTTGCTCTCTGAGATAACGTTCTCTCTTTCCACACATTCTTCCTTGCCCCCAGAACCTTTAACCCCTCCCCCACCCAATGACTCCATTTGCTGCTAAGTCCATTTCCAGACATATAAAACACTTCGCTTCCTCCAATTTTTCCACATTCAAACTTACATCCCAGCTAACTTGTCCCTCAACCCTGCTAAACCTAATAACCTTGCTTTTATTCACATTTACTCTCAACTTTCTCCTTTCACACTCTCTTCCAAACTCAGTCACCAACTTCTGCAGTTTCTCACTTGAATCAGCCACCAGTGCTGTATCATTGGCATACAACATCTGACTCACTTCCCAGGCCCTCTCATCCCCAACAGATTGCACACTTGCCCTATCTCCAAGATTCTTGCATTTACTTACCCCATCCACAATCAAAGTAAACAACAATGCCACAGACCAACCTTCACAGGGAACCATTCACTCGCCTCTACTTTTACACGCACTTTACACCTTTGATAAAAACTTTTCACTATTTGTAGCAGCTTACCTCCCACACCATATATTCTTAAGACCTTCCACAAAGCATCTTTCAACCCTATCATATGCCTTCTCCAGATCCATAAATGCCACATACAAATACATCTGTTTGCAAAGTATTTTTCACACACATTCTTCAAAGCAGACACCTGATCCACACATCCTCTACCACTTCTGTAACCACACTGATCCTCCCCAATCTGATGCTCTTTAAATACCTTCACCCAGTCAATCAGTACCCTCCCATACAATTTGCCATGTATGCTGAACAAACTTATGCCTTTATAGTTTGACCACTCACCTTTATCCCCTTTGCCTTTATACAATGGCACTTCACCATGATCCATACATACAATGAATATCCTTACCAACTAATAAACAACACTGTTACCCCCTTTCTTGATAAATTCAAGTGCAATACCAACCAATCCCACTGTTTTGTGTTATTTCATCTTCTGCATAACTTTCATCAATTCTTCTCTCTTAACTAAACCAATTTCCATGACTCTCTCACTTCGCCTACCAACCAAAACACCCTACATCTGCCACTCTTATCCTTAAAGCACATATAACAATCCTTCAAAATAATGACTCCATCTCCTCCTCACTCCATCACTACCTGTTATCACTTCCCCTTTTTGTCCCCTTCATCAATGTTCCCATTTCTTCTCTTGTCTTTTGCACATTATTTATTTCCTTCCAAAACATCCTTTTATTCTCCCTAAAGTTTAATGATACTCTCTCACCCCAACTCTCATTTGCCCTCTTTTTCAACTCGTGTACCTTCCTCTTGATCTCCAGTCACTTTCTCTCATAAATCTCTCAATCATTTGCACCCCTTCCTTGTAAGTGCCACCCAAATGCTTGTCTTTTCTCTTTCACTAGCAACTTTACTTCTTCATCCCACCACTCACTACCTTTTTTAATCTGCCAACCTCCCACCTTTCGCATGCCATATGCATCTCTTGCACATGCCATCACTGCTTCCCTAAATACTTCCCATTTCTCAACCACTCTCCTCACTTCATTTGCTCTCACCTTTTGCCATTCTACTCTCAGTCTCTCCTGGTATTTCTTCACAAGTCTCCTTTCCAAGCTCACTTACTCTCACCAGTCTCTTCTCCTGACATTGTTTCCTCTTTTTCGAAAACCTCTACAAATTTTCATCCTCGCCTTTGCAAAATAATGTTCATACATCCCACCAGCAGCCCCTCTCAGCAAATTTAGATCCATAAGTCTCTCTTTTAAACACCTATCAATTGATATGTAATCTGATAATGCCCATTTACCATCTCTCCTACTTACGTATGTATACCTGTGTATATCTCTCTTTTTAAACCAGGTATTCCCAATCACCAGTCTTTTTTCAGCATACCTCCACAAGCTCTTCACCATTCCCATTCTTACCATTGAATACCCCATGCACACCAGTTATACCCTCATCTGCCACATTATTCACCTTTGCATTTGAATCACCCATCGCTAATACCTGGTCTAGTGCACCAAAACTGCAGACACACTCACGCAACTCCTTCCAAAACACTAGCCTCTCATGATCTTTCTTCTCATGGCCAGGTGCATGAGCACTAATAATCACCCATCTCTCACATTCCACTTTCAGTTTTACCTATATAAATCTAGAATTTACTTCATTACACTTTGTCACACATTCCCACAACTGCTTTGGTTGTAGTGCTGTTCCTTCATTAGCTCTTCTTTCAGCAACCCCCCCTGACTTTACTGCCAAGACATTTCCAACTCATTCTACCCCTTTACCCTTGAGCTATGTTTCACTCTAAGTCAAAACATCCATGTTTCTTTCCTTAAACATACTACCTATCTATCCTTTCTTCTCTTTTTGGTTACATCCACACACACCAATATGAACTTTTGAGGAGGATAAACATTCCCCGCTTGCCTCCTTCATCTGTTTCCTCTTTTAGAAATTGATATACAGGAAGGGGAGGGTTTCCAGCCCCCTGCTTCCGCCCCTTTTAGTCGCCTTCTACGACATGCGAGGAATGGGAAGGTCTAATTCTTTATCCCCTACCTCAGGGTAGGGGACAAAGAATTCTACTTCCGCATTCCCTGTGTGTCATAGAAGGCAACTAAAGGGGGTAGGATTGGGGGCTGGAACCCCTCCCCTTTCTTGTATTCAAATTTCTGATAGAAGTAACAAAAGGAGCTAGGCAGGGAGTGCTCATCCTTCTTGAAGGCTCAGGCTGGGGTGTTTAAATGTGTGTGGATGTAAAGAAGATGAGAGGAGAGATAGTTAGTATGTTTGAGGAAAGTGACCTCGATGTTCTGGCTCAGAGTGAAACATAGCTCAAAGGTAAAGGGGAAGAAAGGCTTGGAAATGTCTTGGGAGTAAAGTCATAGGTTGGTGAGAGGACAAGAGCTAAAGAAGGAGTAGCACTACTGAAACAAACGTAGCAGGAGTTAGTGATAGAATGTAGGGAAATAAACTCTAGATTGATGTGGGTAAAACTGAAAGTGGATGGCGAGAGATGGCAATTATTGGTGCTTATGCACCTGGTCATGGCAAGAAAAATCATGAGAGTCAAGTGAGTGAAAGTAGGACACTGGGTAGTAGGGGTGCCAGAGAGTGAAGGTAGGACACTGGGTAGAAAAGGTGCCTGAGAGAGTGAAGTTAGGACAGTTGGTAGGAAAGGTGCTAGCAAGTGAAGGAAGGACAGTGGGTAGGAGAGGTGCCAGAGTGTGTGAAGGTCGGACACTGGGTAGATGAGGTGTCAGAGGGTGAAGGTAGGACACTGGGTAGGAGGGGTGGCAGAGAGTAAAGATAGGACACTGGGTAGGAGTGTTGCTTGAAAGAGTGAAGGTAGGACTCTGGGTAGGAAAGGTGCCAGAGAGTGAAATTAGGACACTGGGCAGTAAAGGTGCCAGAGAAAGTGAAGGTAGGACACTGGTTAGGAGAGATGTCATTGAGAGTAAAAGTAGGACACTGGGTAGAATTGCCAGAGAAAGTGAAGGTAGAACACTAGGTAAGAGTTGCCATAGTGAGTGAAAGTAAGACACTGGGTAAGAAAGGTGCCAGATAGAGTGAAGTTAGAACACCAGGTAGGAGAGGTGTCATTGAGATTGAAGGTAGGACACTGGTTAGGAGAGGCATCAGAATGAGTGAAGGTAGGACACTGGGTTGAAGATACCTGAGTAAGTTATGGTAGGACACTGAGTAGAAGGGGTGGCAGAGTAAGTGAAGGTAGGACACTGGATAGGAGGGTGCCAGAGATAGTGAAGGTAGGATACTGGGTAGGAGAGGTTCCTTAGAGTGAAAGTAAGACACTGGGTAGGAGAGCTACCTGACAAGATTGAAGTAGTACGCTGGGTATGAGAGGTGTCTGAGAGTTAAAGTAGGGCACTAGGTAGAAGAGTTGCCTGAGAGAGTGAAGCCTACTTAGGTAAGAGAGTGAAGAACGTTTTCTGGAAGGGCAAAAATGGTTATGTTCGAAGGAATAGTAGTCCCAACAATATTATATGGACGCGAGGCATGGGCTATAGATAAGGAAGTGTGGAGTAGGGTGAATGTGTTGGAAATTAAATATCTGAGAGCAATATGTGGTTTGATTAAGTAAGTAATGAAAGGGTAAGAGAGGTGTGTGGTTGAGAGAGCAAAAGAGGATGTGCTGAAATGGTTTGGACATATAGAGACAATGAGTGAGGAAAGGTTGAGAAAGAGGATATCTGAGTCAGAAGTGAAGGGAACAAGGAGAATGGGGAGACCAAATTGGAAATGGAAGGATGGAGTGAAAGAGATTTTGACTGATCAGGACCTGAACACGCAGAAGAGTGAAAGACTTGCATTGGATAGAATGTGCTGGAATGATGTGGTATACTGGTGTCAACGTGCTGTCAGTGGACTGAACCAGGGCATGTCAAGCAGCTAAAGTAAACCATGGAAAGGTCTGTGGGGCCTGGATGTGGATAGATATGGAGATTTAGTTTCAATGCATTACACGTGACAGATAGAGAATGGATGTGAGCAGGTGTGGCCTTTCTTCGTCTGTTTCCTGGCACTACCTTGCTGATGCAGGGGGTGACTATCGGGTCTGGGGTTGAAGAAAATGTTTATGCTATCTTTTTCTTTTCCTGCATGCATTTGTTTCGTGTCCTGTGGGACATGGTGGCATCAGGAATGGAGGAAAGCGAGCAAGTACAAATATGTAAATGTATATATATTGCAGGAAGTGCTCATCGTCCTCGAAGATTCTGGCTGAGGCATCTGAATATGTGTGTATTTAACCATGATGATAAGATAGGGGAGATAGGTAGTATGTTTTAGGAAAAAAACCAGGATGTTTTGGCTCAGAGTGAAACATAGCTTATGGGTAAAGAGGAACCATGGTTTGGAAATGTCTTAGGAGTAAAGTCAGGGGTTGGTAAGATGGACAAGAGCTAAGGAAGGAGTAGCACCATTCCTGAAGAAGGAGTTGTGGGAGTGTGTGATAGAATGTGAGGAAGTATATTCTAGATTATTTTGGGTAGAACTGAAAATAGATGGTGAGACATGCTTATGCACCTGTCCATGAGAAGAAAGATCAAGAGAGGTAAGTATTTTGGGAGCAGCTGAGTGATGTAAGAGACTGGGTATTAGTGATGGGTGATTTAAATGCGAAGGTAAGTAATGCGGCAGTTGAGGATATAATTGGGAAGTATGGGGTATTCACTGTTATGAACAGAAATGGTGAAGAACTTGTGGGGTTGTGTGCTGAAAGAAGACTGGTGATTGGGAATACCTGGTTTAAAAAGAGGGATATACACAAGTATACTTATGTAAGTAGGAGAGATGGTCAGATGGGCATTATTAGATTACGTATTAATTGATAGGCTTGTAAAAGAGAGACTTTTGGATGTACATGTGCTTGAGAGGGGCAGGTGGTGGAATGTTTGATCACTATCTTGTGGAAACAAGAATGAAGATTTGTAGAGGTTTTCAAAAAAAGAGGAAGCAATGTCAGGAGAAGAGAGTGGTGAAAGTAAGTGAGCTTGGAAAGGAGACCTGTGTGAAGACATATTAGGAAAGATTGAGTGTAGTATGGCAAAAGGTAATAGTAAATGAAACGAAGGGAGTGGGTGAGGAATGGGAGGAATTTAGGGAAGCAGTGATGGCATGTGCATGAGATGCAAGTGGCATGCAAAAGGTGGAAGGTGAGCAGATTAGAAAGGGTAGTGAATGGTTGGATGAAGAAATAAAGTTGCTAGTGAAAGAGAAGTGAAAGGAACAAGGAAAAGGAGGGAAACTAAGGAGGAGATGGAAGGATGGAGTAAAAGATACTTTGAAAGCTTGGGGTCTAGACATGTAGGAGGGTGCAAGGCATGCATGGGATAGATGAATTGGTGCAATATGCTTTACAGGGAACAAGGTGCTGTCAGTGGGTTGAACTAGGGCATATGAAGTGGTCAGGAGAAACCATGGAAAGGTTTGTGGGGCCTAATTGTAGATGGTATTGGTGCATTGTACATGACAGTAGAAAGTGGATGTGAGCAAATAAGGCCATTTCTTATCTTATTCCTAGTATTACCTTGTTAACACAGGAACTGGTGAACATTTAAGAAAATATAAAGATATTTGAAAAAGAAATGATCTTTCCATTTGATAGTGAAATGTGTTGGATTCTTAAGTTATAGTTGTATTTATCGTGCTTATTTTAATGGTGTTATGGCACAATACTATGTGATTCATGTCCGACCAACTGGCAAAGTACATTTGTATCACATTTCCCTGTGGTCCACTTGTAAACAAGAAATTTCCTATTGCATGCCACAGTTTGTGTATACTGCTGTACCTGCTACCCCAGTATTTACTTGCTCCAAATTTAGAGTAATCATTTAATTATGTCTGCAAGAAATGTTAAGAATACTCAGGGGAGTTCACGATGTAAGGCTGTCACTCTTGAGGTGAAATTAGAGTAATGTAGGAGGTTTGATTATGGTGAGAAACTGTCAGCTATAGCCTCATACTTAAAGAAAATTATTGAGAAGGGAAGTTACACGCCTCAACAAGTGTTTAATGTTGACGAGACTGGCTTATTTTGGAACTGAATGCAAGGCAGAATATTGATTAACAAGGAAGAAAAAGATTGCTCCAAGGTTCATGGCAGCCATAGCTTGCATGATGCTCTTCTTGTGAGGGAATACTGAGGCAGATTTTAAGCTAAAGGCCTCGCTATTGTTTTATTTAGAAAATCTCAGGGTTATAAAGGGATTTGTAAAGTCTGTATGATCTTGATGTCGCAACAGTTGTTGAATCAGATAATTTAGGGGTTGACAGACAACACTATTGCCCCTCTCTCTCAGTCCCATTAAGCCGTATTCCACCCAGTCCCACTCCAACACCACCTGAAGCTACATCACCATAACTTTCATTAAGTTTCCATTTAATATCCTCTGCTTTACCTGTGATATGGTAACAGTTACAAAAATTATGTAATTCACGGGGTAACTTAGACAAGCCTATTGTGTCTTTCTTTTCCTCTCTGTAGCTCTCTCTGTACCCCATTCCACTCCACCTCCACCAAAAGCCCTAATCACCACGTTTTTCAGTAAGCCTCCGTAAAGTATCATCCACATTACCTGTAATATGGGAGCACTTACTGAATTATATAAGTCATAGGGTGATGTAGATAAGCCTAATGCCTCTCCCATTCCATCTCAGTAACCCTCACTCCACCCCATCCCACTCCAGTAACCCCTTAAGCTCACAGCATCCCTTTTGTCACTTTTTCAGTAACTTTTTTAGAAATTTTTCATTAGATATTGTCTAGATTACATCATGGCAGAATTTAGTATATTGATGATAAACTAAGTTATTTCAGGTATGGTTTATTCCTAAGAATTATATTGGGAAAACTTGTGTTCATGAATGTAATTCCCCTATGATGGATTTCTCTTCCTCAGCTTATTTTGTTTCTTTTTGAATGAAATCTCCATTCACATTTAATGAGGTTAATGACCATGTATCATCTTCTTTAAAAATGTGCAATGAAACTCAATGAAAATCATCGTAATTACTTCACTGCAAGATGGATGAAAGAAAAACCTACACATAAAAAATCAAATATCAACATCTTTAGTCTGAATTGGGACTCAACATTTGTTCCTTCTTGAGCAAAAACAAGTTTCCAAACAAGCCAAAAGACAGCCAGTAATGAAGGTAGACCTTTAATCATTTCATAAACAGATAAGAAATGGAAAATGTAATTTGAATTCCTTTTCCATCTTCAATGTTATAAAAACACAAGTCAGTAACTGACAAATATTATCTATATTGACCAATGACTTTACTGTGATGCTTTCAGACGAATTTTAAATGATTTTTGTTTTTCATAACAATAGTCGACATTCACGGGACCACCTAAGTTTTGGACCGTATTTGTTTTGAACATTTGTAACAGGTGTTACAAATGTTCAAACAACAGAGCAAAATTTTTGGAAGCTTTAAAGAATAGAAGACATCAAAAGGAGTAATGTAAATAAAGTACAAGGGATATAAAATCCTCAGGAAAACAATGTACACTGATGTACTACAAAAGCCTGAGAAATGGTCAAAGGCATCAATGTAGCACAGAGATAAGCAAATGGGGTGCTTGATGTACTAGAACCATGGAGAAGTCCCACATTTAAAGTTACAAAAGTTACAAATCATGCTTGAAATAAAAAAGACAGGCCATTTTCTTATATGTGCCCTCTGCTAATTTCATGACACGTGAGATCCTGCCATCACTTATCAAATACTCTTACAGGTATATCTATTACCATCAGAGATGACACGTGAGATCCTGCCATCACTTATCAAATACTCTTACAGGTATATCCATTACCATCAGAGATGCAAAAAATTTAGTGCAGAGGACTCTGGTCAGGAGAACTTGGCAATGATAGAAACATAAGAGGCAAAACAGAGAAGACGAGAGAGTATGTGGTACATAATCCAGAGGTGCAGTGCAACTGTGGAGGATTATTGTTTGGAAAAGTAGGTCTGGTCCTTTTGAGAGATAAGGGTCATGTGTCAAATGCTATGCAAAGTCCAGTACTACCCTCTAACCTTCATGACAAATGTAGTCTGCCTCTATATGATTCCCCCTTTCTTTCACTATAAAGAACTGATTATAGGCTCTGATTCCCACATAAAAGGTTAAGGATGTATCTAACCTTCTTGCCCAAGGATTTCCTTGCACATTTTTCCACAGTGCTCAGGAAGCTCGCCACATCCACCATGCAGAATTCAGGTCAAGAGGTGTGGTGGAGTGAGTGTCTTTTTGGGATGAGCACAGGATAACAGGATAACTGATGAGTGAAACTTTTTAGTCTTCATTATGAAAGTTGCATCCTAGGCATGAAGGGGTCTCAAGATATACTGAATCATGGGAGTACAAGGGAAGGAAAGTGACATCTAAGTATCCATGAAAACTATCTTCTTACTCAGCATAGCAACAGAGGAGTAAAGCAAAAACATCTCCCTACCCACTCACACCTGGGAAAGAAATAGTATGGACAAAATGTACTAACACGACCATTTTACAGGAAAGTGAGAACATGAAAAATTCCCAATCAATTCTACAAATGGCTGCACTGGGCTGGACTCTCCAAAGAAAGACAGGAGGTGGT
>JAUTZA010171021.1:0-10303 GCA_032273845.1 Panulirus longipes | reverse complement strand
AGGCATTGTTGTTTACACTGAACCAGAGTGCCTCTCTTGTGGTCGCAGTTGATCGTTACAAGACGTTGGATGATCGTGGCTGATGGACGCACAGGAAAAAATAGATGAAAATCCTTATAACGGATAAGTCTCTCATGCTCGTCGGAGCAGCGAACAAGTTCGACAGTACTGAGGAAGATTCTGCCACTGTTTACCCAGTTCTCTTAACGATGGGATCTTTAGAGAGAACATCTTTATAGGTAGAAGTTAACGTCAGACTCTTTTTGCAATGCTTCTGCATCCCTAGATTAGGTTAGGTTTGGCAGAAGATGACAAGATGATCACCTGAATGGGAGGGAACGAACACGTTTGTCATCCCAGAGTCCTTTACCCTCGGGTAGAATGTAAATTCCGGCATCAGCTGTGGTGTGGGAATCCTCCCGCTTTCCTCGGTGGCGTATCCTTCTCTGTCCTTGGGTCCGTATTGCTGGCGTGGAGGTTTATTGAGGATTTGTACCAATCCCGGGATTCTAGTCGTAAACAAGGCCCCACAACAGGCAAGCAGTCGGTCCGCAGTCAGATCCATCCGTTCATCCTCCCCTTTGGGGACTGGTCGATAAACTGGGTATGCAGCGTTAATGATATTGTCTTTTATCATGATATTTACTTGTCGTCTCAGCCAACAGAAAGGAAAAACGTGAGATGATAACTTGAGCCTTATTCCCAAGGACATTAAGCTCCTTATATGCATCTTTGTCCATGATTTGCATAGCTCACAGGAGCGTGTTCGTCATAGGTCTATTGCCGCCATTTGGTTTAACTTAACTCCGTGTGTGTTTGTGAAAAGAAAAAACATATTTAACAAGTTAATGCAAATCCCCATCGCTCACATGCCCTCAAGAAGAGACATGTGGTATGAGTTATGACCCGTAGAAGAGGGTGTATTAATTCTACGTTCAATACTGGCTATTAGGGAGTATTTGATTATAATCTCCCCGTTAGGGCAAAACCTGATTCATCATCGCCACCGGATTAATCACTGTTTACTCTCCCATCCTTTCCCCCTATTCCAGAAAGCCAAAGACTGTTCCATAATTCATTTAAAGGAAAAGAAATGTCTTTGTCTTCTCCGCCTCGCCTCTGAATAGGGAATTAGCGATGGTTCCTCTAAAGCCCAGGAAATCTTATCAATACTTCTTCCCATTTTTTTTTTCTGTATGAATATTCAAGGGAGAACTGTGAGGTTCCACTTCCCGTTCTCTCTAGTGGAAGCAGACGATGCCCAACTGTTGAGGAGTTATGATTGCTAATTTAGAATAACAATGGTCAGGTCAAAGGGACTTCACTTGCTGTGAAAAAATTATGATTTGGTCACAGAAATCAATATTCATGCAACTTTGATGATGAAACATTTTTATGTTGCAGGGAATGTTTGTGATTCTCATTGGTGGATATGGTGTCAGCCTCTTTGTCTTCTGTGTCGAGTTCTATTCACGCTAATCCGACAGTTAAAGGTGATCTATGACAAAGCTAAAGCTCTGTCATAGTCATATACGTCTCCGTCATATTCTATGTAGCTGTGTATCTAAAAACCAATGTAATTGCAAAAAGAAATAGTCACCTCATGTATCTATGAATAATTTGACAAGAAAAATAAATCTGAGATGTATCTTTTATTCACGATGGTCAAACATGGACACAGTCGCTGAGATATACAAAGACACAGAAGGAGAAAACGTGCACACAGGCAAACAACAGACGCACACAAGAGTGGTCCGTAAACATTGGAGGAGAATGATCAGGAAGCAAAAAACAGATGACTACGTGCAAAGCGAGAGACAGTACGGATTCAGGGAAAGGTCACCCGTAATAGATATGTGAGAGTGAGCTGTGTTGTGTGGGAGTGAGCTCCGTTATGCGACAGTGAACTTTGTTATGTGAGACTGAGCTATTTTGTGAGACAGCTCTGTTATATGAGAGTGAGCTATGTTTTAGACAGAAGAGAACGTTGGTTTGATTGTATGTTCCTAGACTTTCAAGAAGATTTTGACACTGTACCAAATGGGTTATAGTTAAGAAGGTGGGTTTTCAAAAAAAGAAAAAGGAATAATTGGAAGACTCCTACAGCCGGTAGAGAACCACCAGAGTGAGAGGGAACAAAGAAAACACGTCAGAGAAACTTTGTGGAAGTTGGTCTAGGGTCTCCACTAGCGTACCACAGAGCTGGGTCACAGGACTACTTCCCTTAATCTAAATCAAGGACTTTCCAAAAGAACTGGACTCAGACGAATATGTTTATAGATGATCAGAAGGTCATACGGGAAGGAGGGAATGATGAGATTGCATTAGCTTATATATGGACTTAGACAAACTCAGTGCAGACCTGATACATGCTTTACTGAATTCAACATAATCATACGTAAAGCGTTACTGAGGGCACAGTGAATGAAAGCCTCGATGCCAGTATTATTTATCAGGAATCAAGCTGTTTGAACCTTTATATCAGATTTGGCAGTATATTATACTTGGTACATTAGCAGAGGTCGAATTGAGAAGACTAACACAGTATACTGACAAACTCAAGGACCGCATTTAGGTTCATGGATAAAAGAAAAGAAAACAATTTAGTAAAGTATTCGCATTGTAAATAATGACAAAACTAGAATATGCCTCACAGGTTTGGTCACCGCACTTACAGAAATACAAAGAAGTAATAGAGAAAGTCTAGAGGAGTGCAACAAAGTCGATAACGTAACTAACAGAGCTGAAATGCGTTGAGAGGATAAAAGACATAAAACTGCTTGACAAGAATGAGAAATTTGGAAGAGCTGACTTGATTGCAGCCTTCAAAGAGCCTAAGAAACTAAGCAAGATGTTAGATATAAAAAATGAAAAGAATTCCTTTCAAAGTATAATTATAATGATCATATGCAATAAAAGAAATGATAAAGTTTTTGTGCTGGCATTAGAAAAATTCTTGAAAGGTCGTTTGAATGTAAAGAAAGTTTAAGATATGTGGCCTTATGAGTGAAGGACTCCCACCCCAGATGGCAGATAATTACATATAGATATCTAAGCACATCCTCAGGTCCACCGTAGGATAAGTTTGGTCATGACAATGTCTTCCTCAAGTCTCTCTACGTCTTTTCAGGTCTTTTAATGATTCCACCAGATTTTCCCCAGATATTTCCACGTCTTGTCTAGGTTTTCTGACAGTCCTCCCCAGACCTTCCCTCGGTCTTCCCTGGTCATCCCCAGGGCTTTCAATGGTCATCCCAAGGTCATCACCAAGTTCTGCCTAGGTCTTCCCCAGATCTTTTTAATGTCTTCCTCGGGTCTTTCCTATGTTTTTCCAGCTCCTTTCTCTAGTCTTCCACAGGTATTCCCCAAGTCCTGCCATTGTCTTCCCAAGATCCTCTCCAAGTCTTCTCTAGGCATACCCAAGATCTTCCTAGGTCCCCCTTAATTCCTCTAAACGTCTTCCGTAAGTATTCCTCAAGGTTTCTTAGGTACACCACAGGTCTTTCCAAAGTCCTTTCCAAGTCTGTCCCAGCAGGCTCATCCTAGTTCTTCCTGGGTTTTCCCAATATCCTTCCCAGGTCTTTCCCAGATCTTCAATATGTCCATTCTAGTTCCCCCAAGGTCTTCCTCAAGTCTACCCCAGGTCGTCCCGGGCCTTCACCAAGTTTTTTCAAGGTCCCTCCTCCAACCCTATTTCTTTCCCTGGTTTTTCAGGTCTTCTTCCGATCTTCCCAGGTCTACCTCTGATATATAACCCAGCAACACCTCCAACATGAAATATTGGATAACCCGGTAAAACCTCGAACATGACAACAGTAGGTTGGATAATCCGGTAACATCTTCAACATGAAAACAGGAGGTTGGATAATCCGGTAACACCTCGCAAATGACAGTTTGGATAACCTGGTAACACCTCTGATATATCAGGTTGAATAACCCGGTAAAACCTCAAACATTAGAAGTTGGATATCTTTGAAACATCTCCAACATGAAAACAGTAGGTTGGGTAACCCGGTGATATCTCCAATATGACAACAGTAGGCTGGATAATCCGGTAGCATCTTCATCATGACAACAACAGGTTGGATAACCTGGTAACAACACCAAGGTTGTTTAACCTGGTTAAACCCCGAACATAACAGGTGGGATACCCAGGTAACACCTCCAACTGACAGGGTGTATAACCTGGTAAGACTTCCAAGATGACAACAGTACGTTAGATAACCCAGTAACATCTCCTACATGACTACAGCAGGATGGATGACCCGGTAACACCTCCAACATAAGAGGCTGAATAACCCAGTAACACGTCCAACATGACAGCAGTAAGTCGAATAACCCAGCAACACCTCCAACATGACATGCAGGGTAACACAGTAACACCTCCAAAGGGACTTATTGGATAACCGGAAATCAAATCTATCATAACAGGTTGGATAACCTGGTAACACCTCCAACATGACAACAGCAGGTAAGATGATCCGGTAACACCTCCAATATGACTGTTTGGAAGGTTCAATAAACCTGTAACATCTCCAACATGAAATACAGGATAACAAGGTAACACATTCAACATGACATGTTGGATAACCCAGTAACACCTCTAACATGACAGGTTGGATAACACGGTAACACATCCAACATGGCAGATTGGCTACCTCGGTAACACCTTCAACATGATTGGTTGGATAATCCGGTAACACCTCCAACATGACATGTTGGATTAGCCGTTACCACCTCCAACATCATAAAAGTAGGTTGGGTAGCCCGTAACGCCTCCAACATGACAACAGCTGGTTGGATCACCCGGTAACACCTCCATCATGAGAGGTTAAATAACCCAGTAACACCTCCAATATGAGAATAGTAGGTTGGATATCTCGGTAACACCTTCATCATGATAACAGCAGGTTGGAAAACCCGGTAAAACCTCCAACATGAAATGCAAGATAACAAGGTAACACCTTCAAAATGACATTTTCGATAACCCGGTAATACCTTTAACTTGACAGTTTGGGTAAATCGATAACACCTCGAACGGACATGTTAGATAACCTGGTAACACCTCTAACATAACAGGTTAGATGACCTGGTAACAAATCTAAGCTAATATGTTAGATAACCCAGTAACACCTCTAACATGACAGGCTGGATAACCCGGTAACACCTCCAACATGTCAACAGAAAGTTAGATAATCCGGTAACATTTTCAACATGACAACAGCATGTTGTATAACCCGGTAACTCATGACAGTTTGGATAGCCCGGTAACACTTCCAAAATGACAACAGTAGGCTGTATAATCCGGTAACACTTTCAACATGACTTTAGCAGGTTGGATATCCCGGTAACACCTCCATCATCTTAGACGGGATCACACGGTAACACTTCCAACATTACATGTTGGATATCCCGGTTACACCTCCTGCCTGAGAGGTTGGATTCCCTAGTAACACCTCGAACATGACAAAAGTAGGTTGGATAACCCGGTAACACCTCAAACATGACTGAGCAGATAACCGGAACATATCCAACATGACAGGTTGGATAACGCGGGAACACATCCAACATGACAAGAGCACGTTGCTTAACCCAGTAACACCTCCAACATGACAGGGTGGATACCCCGGTAACACCTCTAACAAAATGGATTGGATAACTTCGTAACACCTTCAACATGACAGGTTGAATAACATGGTAATCCCTCTAACATAATAGGTTGGCCAAACCGGTAACAACTCCAATATGATAACAACAGCTTGAATACCCCGGTAACACCTCCAGCATGACAACAGAAAGTTGGGTAACCCGGTAACACCTCCAACATGACAAGAGTAGGCTAGATAACCCTGTAACACCCCCCAACATGACAGGAGGGATAACACGGTAACACCTCCAACATGACGGATTGGTGAACCGGTAATTCCTCCAACATGAGAGGTTGAATAACCCAGTAGCACTTCGAACATGACAACATTAGGATGGATACTCCGGTAACACCTTCACCATGATAACAGCAAGTTGGATAACCTGGTAACACCTCAAACATAACATGCAGGATAACACGGTAATTCCTTCAACATGACATGTTGGATTACCAAGTAACGCCTCTAACATGACAGGATGGATAACCCGGTAACACCTCTAACTGAGAGGTTAGATAGCATGGTAACACCTCTAACATAACAGGTTGCATAACCTGGTAACACCTTCAACCTAACGAGTTGGATAACCTTGTAACACTTTTAACATGACCATTTGAATAACACGGTAAGACATCCAACATGATAGACTTGATAACCCTGCAACACCTCCAACATTATATGTTGGATTACCAGGTAACAACTCTAACACGACAATAGTAAGTTAGATATTCCAGAAGTATCTTTAACATGACAACAGCATGTTGGATAACCCCGGTAAGACATTCAATAAAATAATTGGGATAACAAGATAACACCTCAAACATGAGAGGTTGGATAACCCTGTAACACCTCCATCATGACAGGTTGATTAGTCCGGAAACAACTCCAACATGACAGCTTGGATAACCCGGTAACACTTCCAATATTAGAACAGTACTTAGGATAACCCGCTAACACCGCCATCATAACAAGCTGGATAACCCTTAATCACCTCCAATATGACAACAGTAGGCTGGATATCCTGGTTACACCACAATCATGATAGTATGCTTAACCCGGCAACACCTTCAACATGACGGGTTGAATAACCACCTAACACATCCAACATGACAACAGCAGGTTGGTTAACCCGGTAACACTTCCAAAGAGACATGTTGGATAACCCGGTATCACCTCTATCATAACAGGGTGAATAACCTGGTAACACTTCCAACATGTCAGGTTGGATAATCCGGTAACACCTCTGATATGACATGTTGGATAACCTGGTAACACATCTAACATAACAAGGTGGAAAACCCGTTAACACCTCATAGATGACTGCAGAAAGTAAGGTAACCATGAAACACCAGCAAGATAACAGCAGTTTAGATAACCCGGTAACATCCCCAACATGAGAGGTTGGATTACCCGTTAACACGTCAGACATGAGAACAGCAGGTTGCGTAACGCGGTAGCACCTCCGGCATGACAACAGGAGTTAAGATAATCCGGTACACCCCTAACATGACAGGTGATCTAACCCGGTAACACCTCCAACATGAGAGTTCTTTAACCCGGTAATACCTCAAACATAACAATAGTAGGTTGATTAACCCGGTAACACCTCCAACATAAAAAAGCAGGTTAGATAACCCGGCAACTACACCAACATAAAAGATGGGATAACCAGGCAACATCAGCAACATGAGAGGTTGTATAACCCAGTAGTACCTCCAACATGACAACAGCAGGTTGGATGACCCGGTAAAACCTCCAACATTACAGGTTTGATAACACGTTGACACCTCGAACATGACAGATTAGAAAACCTAGCCACAACTCCAAAATGAGAGGTTGAATGAGCAGGTAACAACTATAACATGACAACAGTAGTTGGATAGTCCGGTAATACCTTCAACATGAATACAGCAAGTTGGAGACCCTGGTAACACCTCCAACATGACAACCAGGATAATACGGTAACACCTTCAACATGTCATGCTGGATAACTCGGTAACGCGTCTAACATGACAAGTTGCATAACCCGGTAACACTTCCAATATTAAAACAGTACGTTCGATAACCCTGTAACACCTGAAACATGATAGGAAGGATAACACAGGTTGGATAAACCGGTTACACATTCAACATGAAAACAGCCGGTTGAAGAGCCCGATAAAACCTCCAACATGACTGGTTGCTTAACCCGGTAAGACCTCCAACATGACAGGTTAGATAACCTGGTATCATGTCTAGCATAACAGGTTGGATAACCTGGTAAAACATAAAACATGAAATGTTAGATAATCCTGTAAACTTCCAATTGACAGGTTGGATAACCTGGTAACACCTCTAACATAACAAGCTGGATAACCCTGTAACACCTCCAACATGACAAAAGTAACTTGGGATATCCCGGCAACGCATAAAACATAACAAGATCAGGTTAGATAACCCGGTAACACTCCTAACATGACAGGTGGGACAAACCAGAAACACCTCCAACATGAGAGATTGTATTACCCGGTAAGACCTCCAAGAAGACAATAGTAGGTTAAATAACCCGGTAACACCTAAAACATGACAACAGCTGCTTGGATCACCCGGTAACACATCCAGTTACACAGATTGGAGAAAACGGTAACACCTCTAACATGAGAGGTTGAATAGCCGGGTAGCACCTCCAACATGACAACAGTAGTTTGGAAAATCCGATAACACCTTCAACATGGCAACAGCAGGTTCGATAACCCTGTAACACATCTAAAATGAAATGCAGGGTAGCAAGGTATTCAAGGTAGCATTCAACATGAATGTTGGATAACCCGGGAACACCTCGAACGTAACATGTTGGGTAAACCGATAACACCTCCAACTGACAAGTTGGATAACCCGGTAACACCTTTAACATACGTTGTATAACCTGGTAACATCTGTAACCTTACCTATTAGATAACTCGGTAACACCTCTAACATGACAGGTTGAATAACACAGTAACTCATCCAACTTGACAGATTGGTTACCTCGGTAACGCATCCTACATGATTGGTTAGATAACCCGGTGACAATTCCAACATGACATATTGGCTAAGCCGGTAACACCTCCAACATCATAAAAGTAGGTTGGATAACCCTGTAACACCTCCAACATGAAATGTTGGATAACACGGTAACAACTTCAACATGTCAACAGTAGGATCGATATTCCGGTATCATCTTCCACATGACAACAGCATGTTGGATAACTCTGTAACATATCCAACAGGACAGGTGGGATACCAGGATAACACCTCAAACATGATAGGTTGGATATCCCGGTAACACCTCCAACATGTCAGATGGGATAACACGGTAAAACTTCCAACATGACATGTTGGGTAACCCGGTTGCACCTCAAGCGTGAGAGGTTGGATTACCCAGTAACACTTCCAACATGACAACAGTAGGTTGGGTAACCCGGTAACACCTCATACATGATAGGGTAGATAACCCGGGAATATATATACATGAGAGGTTGGATAACCGGGTAACGCATCTAACATGACAAGAGCACGTTGCTTAACCCGGTAACACCTCCAACATTACAGGTTGGATATCCTGGTGACACCTTTAACATAACAGGTTGGATAACCTGGTAACACCTTCAACATGACAGGTTGAATAACATGGTAACCCCTTCTAACATAAAAGGTTGGGTAACCCTGTAAAACCTCGAACATGACAAGAGCAGCTTAGATAACCCGGTTACACCTCCAACATGACAGGTGGGATAACACGGTAACACCTCAAACATGAGAGGTTGTATTAAACGGTAAGACCTCCAAGATGACAACAGTAGGTTATGTAAAACGGTAACATCTCTATCTTGACTATTGCAGGTTGGATGACCCGGTAACACGTCCAATATGACAGGTTCGATAACACGGTAAAATTTCCAACATGATAGATTGGTGAACCCGGTAACATGAGGGCTTGAATAACCCGGTAACAACTCCAACATGACATCAGTAGGTTAGATGCTCCCGTAACACCTTCACCATGACAACAGCAGGTTGGATAGCCCGGTAGCAAATCCAATATAGCATGCAGGATAAAACGATAAAACCTTCAACATGACATGTTGCATGACCAAGAAACACCTCTAACATGTGAGGATGGATAACCCGGTAACACCTCTAACTGAGAGGTTAGATAGCATGGTAACACCTTTAATATAACTGAATGCATAACCTGGTAACACCTCCAACCATACATGGTGGATAACCTAGTTACACTTTTTACATGACCAGTTGAATAACATGGTAACACATCCAACATGACAGACTGGATGCGTCGGTAAGAACGCTAACATAATAGGATATATTTATATATCATACTTGATCGCTGTTTCCTGCGTTAGTGAGGTAGCGCCAGTAAACAGATGATGAAAGATACATCCCCTCACATACACACATATACCAGTATACATAAATGCACATAAATGCACAGTACATACGTATACACATACCAACATATACATATATACATACATATATATACACATGCATATTTTTATACCCATGTACAGATTCATGCTTGTTCGCCTCCATCCACTCCTTACGCCACCCCGCCCACAGGAAACAGCATCACCACCCCTTGCGTCAGCTAGGTAGCGCCAGGAAAAACACGAAAGAAG
>JAUTZA010168814.1:0-10309 GCA_032273845.1 Panulirus longipes | reverse complement strand
TGCAAGCAGAGGAGAAGGAGGAGGAGGAGAAGGACACGTCCCGTGAGGGTGGAGCGCCCCCCCTCACACCGCCACCACCACGGGGCCGGAGGACGGGGCAAGGTGAAGGGCTCTGTTTCACCAGCCGGAAACTCAAGCAAAACCACACTGTGTTCCACTCTGATAACCTCCCACCCCCTCGTGTCCTTCACTACGCTGACACTGGAGCTGTAACCCGGTCTGACACCTGGACCAGCGTCACCGTAACAGGATGTGACGGACATCTAGTACAGAATTACTAGGAAAAGTCGGTGATAAGCGAAGTGCTTTGTGTTACAGGAAGCATGAAGTAGGTTATTACAGGCCAAATCACAACTGGAATGTTGTCATGTTATTTCTATTATCTTTACAAAGATCTTCGCTGCAAACCGTTTAAGAACTTATTCAATCTCGATTCCTCTCTTTCTACAACTCTTTCTTTCCAACCCACTGCTCAGCCCCCTCCAAACTATGGCATCAAGGTCGGACCAAGGGTCGGGCCTCCACCGATCTACTGATAAGGTAAGGGGAAAGACAACTGAATAAAGAGGTCTATCCTATAAAGACGGGCTAGAGTAAACGCCAAGCGCTGGCCCATTAGTGGGTTCAATTCCTGCTTGCCTTTCATTTTCAATTGTTTGTTAGAGTAGTCTCGATCCTATTGAACATAAGCTATATCACAGGGAGTAAGTAGATCATGATCGGAGGGGACGACCGGAGAAAGATAAGTCAAGGAGGACCCGAAGAGGAAGGAAGAGCGGTCGCTGAGAGCGAAATGAACTGATTTGGCCGGAGGGGGCCACGGGATTAGACTCTCGATGTATTATTACATTTATAGCGGGAGGAGAGTAGCCCCGAAAGAAGTCGGTCCTAGCGAAAACACATAATACAGCTTATGGCCGAGAGTGTCATGAAAGAAAGGTCAGTCTGCACAGGCGGGACGTGACATTAATAGACAGGTCAAACTGTGGAATCGTCTTTCACTCGGATGACGTAATTCAATTTGATTTATATCAGTGTGCAGCAGCCCCTATGACAGAATTGAACATCAGATATATCACACATCCATAAAAAGATTAAAAAGCCATGGTGACATCGCACACTCCTGCCACAGGACCACCTTCACTTGGAACCACTCGACCTCCTGTCGACCCACCAGCATACACACCTTACTCTTGACAACAAAATTCCTTGCCACTTCTAATAGCTTTCCCCCCACACCATATATTCCTAACACCTTCCACAAAGCATCTCTGTCAACCATATAGTACCCTTTCTCCAGATCCATAAAAGTCACACACAAATCCTTCTGCTTCTCTAAGTATTTTCTCAAAAATGAAAGCAAAAACCTGATCCAGACATCCTCTAACACTTCCTGAAAGACTGTGAGTGAAAAGTCACCCATGGTAAGGCTGTATCATCATCAGTAGATGAAAGGGAATACAGATTTGTTAAGGAACTTCCCATTCCAAAGTAATCCATTATTTCCTCGCTCCTGAAGAGCAGAGCTCCAAAGCTGAAGGAGCTCCATAAAGGAGGGCCTAGGCTTTTATAATTGAACTATATGTTAATGGTGTTACTGGTCTCCTCCATCAACTGGTTACACAAAAGTGAAAACACTGTCAAGTGAGGCTGTATTATCAACAGTGGATTAAAATAAGTACAGTCTGGTTAAAGAGCTCTCTTCAAATGAGTCCATCATCTCCCTACTCTTGCTGGGAGTGCAACCTCAAAACTGCATGAACCCCAAAAAAGGGATCCTGATTTATTTGATTAATTTATAATACTCAGTCAATTAATGTATATGACAACTTATTTTGTCTGCTTCATCTTGATATTTGAATAAGTGGTGTCCAGATAACCAGGACTTTAGTGTTCTGGTGTGCGGAGTAAACTTTACATACATTGGTAAACTTTTACAGGCATGTCATAGAATTATATTTTTATAAATGCCCCAAGAGCCCTTTCTTGGAAATAGTCCTGGTGTTACCTAGGACCTCTTTCCAGGAGCTCCTACACGTCCACGTCTACATTACTCCAACTAGCAGGTGAACGTTAAACTCATTTAGAGTAAAAAGTTCTCTGATGAGACTGCTTTCCCTGTGATACAGCCATGCCAAAGGTTACTTTGCTCTTGTGGTGTAATCTCATGCAGGTGGGTTCCAGTAACACTGGATGTAGTGGATAGCTACGATACGTCTGTCAGTTCTGCTAACACATTCATAATAAACTAGCTTTCCCTTCCCCCCAGCATGGTGGGATCAAGTGCAGATGAATGATTGATTTCTACCCCCATTTATGATCTCAGAAGGAATAATGCGGGAAGGGAGGATTTCCAGCCCCCAAGTTCTGCCCCTCTTTGTTCACTTGTACACTATGCAGGGAAAGCAGAGGTAATATTCCTTTTGAGTACCCACAGAATATACTGACTTAGGTCTGCTTGCTTTTAAAAATACATCACAGAAATTAAGAATTAGTCCATGAACAAGTTAACCTGTCTTGTACAGGTTCAGTACTGGAATGTATCAAAATAAGGAGGGGAGTCTCAGGAATAGAATAATTACAAAGTTGTATTAGGATAATGTTAAATCCAACGACAATAATTATCGTAATATATAAAGTAGCTAGTTTCCATTACTGAAGTCATCTTTAAAAGACAAAAGAAATATAATTGGATGTCTGTATCTATAAGAGGCTAAGCAGTTTCTTAACTCAGCATTCAAAATTAGCTGATTGCAACTGTTAATTTTGGTACAAAGGAACTGCATAAAAGCACAAAGATGTTTGTACAGCAATTGTAAATTAAATCATTTTCTGGATACACATAGGCTACATTTCACCCCAAATAGAAAAAAAATCCTACAAAAGCATGGAATTAAATTCTTAGAATTCTATATAATTTTAATCTTCCTTGGGTCACAGTCATTTCAGTTTAATTACCAAATTTTGTATTACTGTGATAAAATCATTTGAAATTATGAAAAATAATAAAGGCCATTTTAGTTAGACTTCTTAAACCTTAGATGACAAGTTAAAATCTGCCTTCCTCCAATATCTGAAGAGGCAACTGTGGATATCTTTGGTTTGCCAGCAGAATTATCTACTGTTTTAAGCCTCATATATCTAGCATTTGAGTAATCTGAAAAAAAATGCGGGGGCCAGAGGTTTCCACAAAATCTATTAAGAAATGATGGATATGTTCTTGGAAATACAGTTAAGAAATAATCAATGTACTTCATCATCTGAGAGGTGCTTTGGTAAAAACTGGACTCTTTGAATAAGAATTAGGGGAAACTGATATTAAATGTATCTCTGGCCCATGGAATGATAATCAGTAATAGGTAAAGTAGGACGCCCAATAAGCTGTGAACTTCCTTGAAGTTGGCATATATTCACTGTAAACAGTAGTGAACATCAACTGTATAAATCATGATTTACAAATGTCACCAAAACAGAATTCCTCAAACATCACAACCATACCATGACTTCTCTTAGAGCATGTTAGTATTGGATCAACACTTAAAATGCAGACCAAATTCTTTACAGTTACAGTAAGGTACCTCTGAAAGCAAGTATATATTGACCAAGTCATAGGTTTTACATCACATTATCTGATTTAAGTGCGATGTAAATTTTAAGACTACTCATTGTGGATGATTTTTATATTTAACTCTTTTTACCAGTAAAATTGAGTAAAACTCCTTCACAATCAAGTTTAAAAACCTTATCAGGGACATGCTTCAGTTCTTAGGACCTAGGAACATGTGGTACTTTTACATTACAAAATCAGATATTTCGAAGTGAATATCTAGGTTGTCTTTTACTTAAAATATATTAATGTAACACAGCCAAGAATTATGTCTTAACTAAAATGTTGAAAAAAAGTCACTGATGATGTGACTTACATGCAGGCAGAACCCTTGAGCACTTGAGCAGTGCATGATAATGCCTCATACCTAGGAGTAATTGAGCAAAGCACCCTGTAAGGAACTGATGGAAGGTACATAGGACCTCACGGTCAACAAAACCCAGGGAGGGAGTTGGTGCATTAAACAGGGGTTCCTTAGGTGGTGCAATCTACCCAGAGGGACAAGATAGATTGCACACAGCCCTTGCATGGTATACTTGTATGCTGCCAAGAATACAGTCCAGCTGCACATGATCTTCAAAAAGTTTTGCTTAGTGCCATGCATGTGGGTTCCATAGTCAAGATGCCACAGAAACTGCTAAGGAAGGTCTCTCACTGAAATAATAAAGAACCAAATTATAACAAGTTAAGAACTAAATTATAACAAGATTTCATTCATTACAACATAAAAACCATTAAATAGTTGCTCTAAACATAAACCTCTATAATCAGGTGCTTTGTAACTCCTCAGGATATGCCTCATTTAAGCTAATTCAAGAAATGCCAAAAACATTTGTTTTTCAATCTGGCATTGATGCCAAGATATTATAAATGTATAATTATGAATTATGTATGTGTTGTGGGTCAGTGGATGTCACTTCAATGCATTAGTTTGTAGTGCCTTACAACTTTGTCTTAAGAAAGAACCAAGTACTTCTACAACATGTCCCACAAAGAGTTACTGGAATCAAGAGGCAATGAAAGAGAAACTGAAGGTTGTTGACAGTATTAAAGCTGGTAGTTCCATGAGAAAATTGGTTGAGGTACCTTTCATGACATTAAAAAGGACGGAAAAGCTAAAAGAATTGACTTAAAAACTCAAGAAACCTAAAGAAGTCACAGGAAAGAGAAAATAAAACCTACAAATGACAATAAGTTGGTGTAAAGAGAGGAAATCTGCAGAAGTTCCAGAGGAGTTAAAATTCAGTAGCTGAACAATAAGCAGTGCACTTAAATGAAGTAAGATTTCACATTTGTTTGAGTTGCTTCACAATTAACAAACTACTATCAAAATGCAAATAAAGGACTGTAGTATGCACTTCTACGAGTATCGTATTCTATTTACATTAATTTCTTATTGTTTGTTCATTTATATTAATTATTCAGGATTTTTCATTACCTGACATGGCTAGAGCCCTTGCTCTGTCAAATCATTGAGGTTATCTTGTATTACAGCTTCATTTCATCAGGAAAATGTTTAGGCTAATACTGATTATTACATAATAATTGCAAATGCTTCAACTATCATTATATTTAATCAATGATTACAAGTATAAAAGCAATATAAGAAAACGAAGAGCATCAGACATCTGAAATTTTCATCTAAAAAGGTTGCAAAACAAATCAGATTCTTTCCCCCATCACCAACCAAAGTACTGTCTAAGATTGAAAAGACACTGTTGACAAGACCACACAAAAATTTAAACTACTTATAAATCTATACTTTGTATGCTCTTCCTACATTCAAAGTAGGGACACACATGCAGAGGATGGTTTGTCATACCACACAAGTGACACAGGTGTAAACTGTTTATAAAACCAGATATATAGTTGAATGAGTGTTGCCTCACAAAACTAATGACAATGAACTCTAGTAATTTATATGGTTACATTCCTAGCTACCACATAAATCTATGACTACTTAAACCGATGGGAAGAAAAAGGTTACAAAAAAATATTTTACTCTAACTCCAAAAATTAACCAATAACAGACTATAATGCACAGACTATGGAATATTAATCCTGGTTGAAATAAAGCTAACTTAAAGAAGAGAAACTAAATAAAATCCAAACATTTGTTACCTGGGTGAGGCAGTGGTATTGTACGGCATACTTATTACATCTTTACTTGTTAATTCCAAAATTATTTGTTTCCAGATTAACATATACAAAAAGACAAAGTAAGTGCCACATAACTGAATGTGTTGTTATTTACAGCCTAAGTTCCTTAAATGTTTGTTTTGGATAAAAATGGCAGGAGTTTTGTCTTGTAATGACAGTGCCATAACAAATGTGACTGATAAAGAATTTGTGGAAGAGAATGTCATTTTTCCTATCGAGGAACCAAGTTTTAAGTGAAAGTTGAGACAGAGCTACAATTAGGGATGCATTCATAGGGATACAGCAGATTGAGCATTTGCAATGAATGCCAAGGGAATTATCAACAACAGCAACATACTGATATCGATAATGATATGATGCATGCTGATATACTACCACTTTAATGCATGCGTAGTGCATTAGTGTAAAGAAACATGACATAATGCAATGTTTCTGTATCTTCCTCTAAGCTCATAATTTTAGCCTTAATTTTCCTTTTTTGCTTAATATTTCTAAGAAATGGTGGACCACTTGCAAAAGGGTGGTTGTGGTCAGATTGAAAATGCTACAGAAATCATAATCATGCAACTAAATTCATCAGAAGTATGAAGATTTACTGTACCACAAATATAAAGAAGACTGCTGAATAACCACAGTGTACCGTGAATCCTATATTTAAAGGTCTTACAACTTAGCAATTTACTAACTTAAAAAACAAAAATGTCACTCACTGAGTATGGGGCTACACAAGAAAAGAAATGCAGCACTTTGGCATCACAGATTATGACTAATTTTTTTGTTTCTCATCAGTAAATGACAAGGAAGTGTTTGTTTTTATAATTTTCAAACACATGGAAATTTTACCCAATGATTTGGCTGAAGAATTCATTTAGGTTACATTGTGATTAGGTTACATTGCGAGTGAAAAGACACCATTAGTGAGGTTTTAACATTGTCTGTCAATGAAAGGCAGTACATTCTCATCAAAGAATTTCTCACTCCAGAGGAGTACATCATATCCCTCCAAATGAAAGCATTGCAGCCTTACAGCTGTAGGAGGTCTCAGAATGGGTCCTGGAATATCACCAGGACTCAAGAAAGGAATCCTGGGGAAATTATAAATAAATTTTTACCCTAAAAAGAGCTCAAATATGAAAAGTTTATACAGGGCCAAGAACTTAAGACTGCAACCACAGACAGATTAATTGGTATTTTACGTTATAATCTTGGAATGACATGTAAATGAACAGTTGTAGCATTTTACAATTTAGTAACATTCAATTCTTTTTTGCAAAGTCTGACATATTATTGCAGGTGACTAATGTGAAGTACCTTTCTCACTATTGTTAACAGTGTCAGCAAAACAGGAAAAACATAATGAAGCAGATGCAAGCTTCAGAGATGTAAATATATTAATAATATGACTGTTGTGCATGCAAGTGCTTCTCATACAAAACCACATATTTCATGCTTTGAAATGAAAAATACTGTAAGTGATAAGTAAAATTAATAGAGTAAAATTAAAGAACTTTTCTTTCTGGGCAAGTCAGTGATAATGAATTTTTGGGAAAAAATCATGTAGCTCAGTTATTATCAAGTAGAACTAAAGCACTACTGACTTGTTATGTCATATCTACATGACCCCAGTATTTATTAAGTCCCCGAAAACCTTGCATGTTATAAATTCTTTCATGGTTATCTACCTTCACTAGTACGTCCAAATGAATCCAAATCCTAAACATCTGATTTACAATGATATGACATTTTACGAATCATTGTTTCAGAAGTATTAAAAATCAAATGTTCTCATCGACATTAGATTCTATATATATTACTTTAACTCAGACATACTCCATTCAATAAACTTATTAAAGTAACTAGGAATGGTATTTTTGAAATGAGTTGCTGTGGGCCATTTCCAAATGAACTACCACCCACCCTCTATTCTGTGCCCTTCCCCCACCTACCATCACCATCATCAAGTACTGCCACTGAAACTAGGGATAAGGTCTGTTATCAAGTCCAACCAATTAAATCTCTTGATACAAGAAAGAAGTACACAGACCATTTTCTTCAAGACAATATCCCAAGGCTTGAGTGTTTAATATGGAAAATGGTTATAAAAATATTTGGCAAACCATAATCAAAGATACAGTAGGTCATAAGTACAATGATATTAAGTAAAGAAAAAATAATGGTACCTAGATTTTTGTGAAGGGACAAAACAACACTGTGTGCATGTGTACCTTTGTGCCAGAGAGGGAAGCAAGGAACGAGAAGCTTACACCATCGCCCAGTCTGGATATTCTTGTGTCCCTAGAAAGTCAAAAGAGCAGAAGTGGTTAGTCAGCAAGCAGCAGACAGTACATTGGGATGAAGGTATTGACTTTATTACTACTTACTAATACTGTAGGTCAAGGAAAACCAACAGCATGCAAACTCCTTAAAATTTTCCAACTAGTATATATGTGTACTGTTTTTGAGTAGTTACAGGGATGAAATTATCAATCACCATGAAAGTGTGACAGCATACATTTTGTATACACATCTACATGGTTATAAGCATGCATCATGCAAATATGTAAACATATGCAGATGCATGTGTGTATTCATGTATATATGAATAAATCTGCCTACAATTGAGTGCACTTTCATACATGAATGCAAGAAAAATATATTCATACATGTGCCCATGCTGTACGTAAGTGTAATTTTCTCTGTACATAAACTACTGTGCTGGCATATAATCTGTCAAATCTAATTAATGGCATAGCACTACAACTGGAAATAACATACTTACAATAATGATATATGAACAGCAACAAACCATAGTTTAAGAGGAATGAAAATTCATTTAAGTTAACCTTATTAGATGAACATAATAATAAGCTTATCATTTAATGGCTTAGAACTATAACAGGAAATAGCATATAAATATGATAAATATACAGCGACAAGATTACAGTTTGTGAAGAAAGAAGATTCATGTAAGCTGACCTGATCAGATGATTATAATGGTCAGCTTGTGATTCACCTTGCTCTTCATTAATATACTCCTCAACATTCAAGTTTTAACGAGTTAGTGAAATATGAAAGAACAACTTGGTAATACGAAATGACAAGGAAAAAATGTCCAGGACTAGAGAAATTTTATATAAACCTACTCGTTCCTCTTGTCTCAGCAAGGTAGTGTCAGGAACAAATGAACAAAGGATTCATTTGCATACAGCCACACAACTGTCATGGATAATGTAACAAATTCAGAGCCTACCAGCAAAACACAAGCCTTACAGATTGCTCTGGTTTACCTTCATCTGCTTCATTTGCCCTGGATCTGCTCATTAAACACGTTACACACTACCACATCAGTCCCATTCATTCTATCTCACTCATGCCTCTTGCCCTTTGGCAAGTTCAGACCTCAGTACCAGAAAGCCTCTTTTACTCCATCCTTCCATCTTCTGCTCATTATCAACCAATGCAAATGCAGGTTCAAACTGATGCCAGAACAATGTAGACTGCTTTGTTTAACATTACACAGAATCAAAATATGCAAAAGAGTAGAAGAAAAAACATGGCTCATCTGGTTAGTAATAATATTGTAAATAAAGGCCAACAGGGATTTGTACCAGGAAAGAGCACACAGATGCAACTACTGATGCTCTAGAATCATATTTGTGAATCAGGAGAAAAGAATGCACACTATCGGGTGAACACTCACTCTGTCTCATTGAAGAAATTCATTACATGCCGACTTTTTCTCGTTACCGAAAATTGCAACTCCAAATTACTAAAAATTGCAATAAAAATTACTGAGAAAATTACTATACAAATGTAGTTGTTGATTACAAGTAATTATGAGAACAAACTTAATTTAGACTTTTAAGCTCTAGATTAATTCCTAGCATTTCCGCTTTATATTAAGGATGCGGAAAGTTGATCCAATACATGCAGGTATAAAGTGAGACATATTTGCAAGTGTTACCCCGAGAAATACATTTTCTTTGATGCAGTGGACAATATCGCCGAGGTATAACCGCCCAAACTACCACGTTGAGTTTGTGTTTGTTGTTTTACGTCTCGGGACAGCTGAAAATATTTTACCGGATTTCTCATTCAGGGTAAGAAAGACTGGGTCTATTGGTCCAGATATATTTATTCCATATTCTCCAGAAAGTAATATAACCCATAAAGGTCTTTAGTTATTTAGGTTAATTCACCTCTCAGCCGCTGAAGTGTGAACACCTGATATTTTGGCACAATTTGACGTTAAAGGGGAATTTGGATTACTTAAGATTACTTTTTAATCTAATTTTATCATACGTATATCGTTAAGTATGTAAAAGTCATAAAGTACTGTAACAGGTGATTTAAATGGTGAGATTCACAGGATCACGTTCGTGGTGCAATTTTAGGTTAATTTTGATGTCGCTTCCATTTTTATGATCAAAATTTGCCATTACACCGACGTTTATTCAGGAAAAGACGATTAATGTCGTGACTGGAGTGGAGTGGATCTATAATGTGTCTAAAGTAAGGCTTGACGACCAGGAAGTCTTCACT